>NW_019775927.1:91832-105799 GCF_001039355.2 Lingula anatina | reverse complement strand
TCCCAAAAAAATGTGAGAAACACACATCAAAATATTCACACTCGTCATTAAAACATGGTTACTTAGAAATACTCTATGACTCGTAACATAACAATGACCCCAGAACAAAAGAAAATCACAGTGGCACTAATGGCCTTGCTCATGTCTATTTAATTACTCCCTGTATCTGGACAGTTACACATTTGATACATGTATACTTAATATTATCCTATGAGTCATCCTAGCAGGTATGGCTTCCATGACACCCCCACACTAGGTGTGAGGTAAAAGATTGCCAGCATTCATACTGCACCTGGATAGGGGCAACCAGCCCCCCCACCCCCCCCTCCACTCTTTGTCCTACCTGCACCTTTCTCTTGTTTCTTATATATATATATTTTTATTTTGGTCTACCTACAAAACTTACCAATATACTAAGCACAAACACAACATTAGGAGCTACCAGAGGGGCCTTTATCACTCCTTCCACTCTCTCTCTCTCTCTATCTCGCTCTCTCTTTCTCCATCTCCAGCTGCCTCCCTCCCTCTTTCTGTATTTCTCTCTCTCTCATCTGTTTTCTATTGCTCATTCTCTCTAACTCAGACTCCCCTTTATGTTTCTCATACACCTTTTTACTGTCTTTATAAAACACCTAACACAAGTGTATAATAAGTACTAGTACACAGCTTTCACCAAATGCCCATCTATGTTAGAGCCAGGCCACATTGCAGCATAAAAGCACACAATTTCCGATAATGAAATAAGCATCATCTTCAGTGCGAGTGGCACTCAATATCAAGCATATGTATCTTGATTAAAATATATCTGATAGTATAACTGGTCATAGATCACCAAGTGCACTACCGCAAAGCCCAAAATGAAATATGATTTTGGCTTTATTTTGTGGTGGGAAAGACTGAATTTATTGCATCAATCAACCAAGGTTAAAGTGAAAGTTAGATAATTTCTTCTGAATAAAAAAATCGAGTCATTACCGTATCACGTTTACCATATTATTGCACACATTATAAAACTGGAAACAAGTTTCTACTAGTAATTGAATACAAACAAAAGGCTTTCTGCTATCTATGAGAGACACAAGTGGCCTATAATCCACTCGAGGTTCAATTACAAATATTGCAGATCTGTGATAAGAGAGGAATTACAGCTTAGCCAGTTTAATGACAAGTGTGTTAAAAGTTTTGCTGAAGTAATCCAAGATCATGTCAAAATATTCTGGTGCTGGCTCAGTTGAGAATATAGTTATGCTTTTGTCAAAATCATGTTTCAGAAATCTGGGAAATATACTCGAGTTGTAATTATCTCTTTATTGATCACATGGCTCATCATGACGCTGTATCCACACATATAGTGCATATCAATATTACCAATTATTACTCATCTGCACTGGCTAGCCTCGGCTGGTTCTAAATAAACATTTGTTTTCTGTCTTTAAATTCCTACCCAGCAGTACTGTCCGCGACAATATAAACTGGGTCCATTTGGCCTTTGAAAAGGACGGGCACACAAAGAGTTCGCGCTGCCAGCAGTTCATCATAAACCCAGTCACAGCCAAGAGAGGTATCGAGTTTCACCGACTTGGAGGTCCAGAGAAAGACGACAGCACCTGACTGGACGAATTATTTCAGAATTTTATCCAGAACTCTTAACAACTTGATCACTTACCTTCAAGAAGCACTAACTTGTCCATGTTGCACCTCTAACGTAGTTTATATTTTGTGCGCGGTTTTTGATCAAGGCGTCATCTTCCAAGCTTAATAATCCCAGCGTATCCAAAGAAGATTCTCCCCGATCTCTCTAACACATCCCATGAAATTTACATGCTCACTTGACCTACTTTGACCTCCCTTGTTTCAACCAATGGTCGAATGTTTCTCAAAATTCGTAAAAGTCCTTGTCATTGGACAAGAAGTGGAAGAGCTGAATGCTTCTTTCTCTTTATTCACATGTAAGCCTGGACATTTATACACATGAGTGAATAAAGCATTTTGCTAAGGTACCCTCAGGATAATTGTAGTGGCCATTTCTTCTTATTTTGTTGAGAAATTGCAATATGTTTCTCACTTCCGCCATGCGTCAAACTCTGCGCAGATAGCTAAAAGTGAGCCACGTGCAGAGTGAAAATGGCGGCGGCCAGTAAGGATTAGCATTGCGATAAAGATCAAGGTGTAGTTGTCACATACTTCACCACCGATTTTGATTTCTAGCTTCCGTCAGGTAAGGTGAACTTTTGAATTTTTTGAAAATATAGGTCTTTCTCAAATTGCAGAATTAAATAAGTTACCAAATAAAGCAAATTCATTGTAATATTTGATCTGCCACAGTGCGAAGTATATCGGTGACGATCGGGTTTATTATTGCGGCCTAAAGATCTCGTTACCTTACTCTCACATTATACCATATATATATATATATATATATATATATATATATATATATATATATATATATATATATATCATTTAAAAATTGTATATCGGCTCTTGTTGATTTATCATTTGCAAACACATTTTCCATTGTTAGATAAAGTGTAGAAATGGCACAACCCCATGGCATTTTAATTATTTTCTGCAATACTTCCTAAACCGACATCGATTTCTATCTTGTTGACAGCGACTGCCATTTTGCTCTGATCCAAGATGAAAGATATTCCAGCAAACTATACCAGTGCATTGGTCCCTTTTGCTGCCCCCTCCCTGGACTGCCTGGAGAATGGAAGAAACAGTGCAAATGAGGACCCGTCACAATCGTGTATTTTGTCTGGTGTTATGAAAAGTAAGTATGGATTTTTTAAAATCTATAGCACCTAGATCATGAGTTTTGTAATGTTCACATTATTACTTGACTTACCCTGCGTCGATGTTAGTCAATCTCCTGATATCCAGGAATTTTCTTGGAACCTCAATTTATGGTGCCTTTAAGCAGAATGCTATTTATTAACTGTGCGTGCATCTCCTAAATATCTTGTTCTGCGCAGCTTCCTTTGCACTTTGACCCCAGGCACTAAATATCTCAAAACAACTTTAAATTATTGGCATCTTCCTTGTAAAGAAATTTAGAAATACATTTACAATGTGCACAATATACAATACATTCAGAAAAAATTAAAATAAAAAGTCTTGGGATTACTGGTGGCAGAATATTGACTGACACGTCCCCTGTTCTGTACTGTGACCTTGTGTTAAAATTCAAGTGAAATTACTGAAACGATATCTTTATATTGCAGGTGGCAGATTAGCCTGGATCGCAAGAGGAGATGCCTTGGAAGTCGTGAACATTGCCACAGGAGCCAGAAAGGCGGCTTGGAAGTTTGGTGCTCTTCTTCAAGAAGAAAGAAGTCCCACGATCACCTGCGTAGCAGAATACAGCTTTGCTAATGCTCCAAAGCTTCTGATTGGTTTAGAAACAGGGGTGCATGCTGGGATGCTGTGCATGTTCGACGTTAAGACATCCAAAGTTGTGAAAGCTGTGGACTTCATGCACAAGGTAATAGTCAGGAATTTATACCAATTTCTAGATGAAATGGTTTTGAGCTAATTTGTTAGATTTGGCATTGTTTTGTCCTAATTACTATGGAATGAAAAGTTTGAACTCGAATAAAGATGGTTTTTATTTGTGCGGATTAATTTAATTTTCTACAAGACTGTAATAAATGTTTCATGTTTATTTGTGTTAATGACATATATAAATTAAGCTTGGTATTTTCACCTAGGTGACAGCAGTAGAACCAGTTACCAATGTCCTTGCCACCGAGGCCCCCCTGCAAGTGCTGTCGGAACACCTTAGGTGTTTCTGTGGAGTGGTTGCCATAGGAACCCAATATGGCCACCTGTATTTGATTGGTGGGTTTCTGTAGTAGATTTTACTTGTTTCTCTTTTGATTAAATTTTTTCTTATTATCATTGTTATTTTTTGGTTCATTTTTATATATTTAGTTGAAACCCCAACAAGAAGTTAACTAATACACTAAGGCACTCAGCACATTGTCACATGATAGATGTAATTTGATGCATATGCCTTAAAAGTAATACCATTAAATGTATTAAAATTATTAACCTTTTTATTTTTGTTATTATTAAAATTAATTATTATTCCTTTTTAGATATGTGTCTTGATGATTCACATGATGATTCTGATGAGCTTCTGCCGCATGCGCTGCATGTGTTTACAACCAAGGCACGTGACGTGATGAGACGCAGAGATGATGCACTGACAAGAGGAAAGATTCTGGCGCTACATCTCAATAGTAAGATGGTGTATGAAGCTAAAGAATTGGCAGTTAGTGAAATAGGCCTGTGGTATTACATTTCTTTTTGGGGGGAGTGTTTTTCAAATAGGCAGTCTGTGTCAAAAACTTACACCCCATTTCCATAGATTAGATCGACCTACTTTAGATCGACCTAACTCCCTGGGGGTTCACGCTAAATAGCTGTCAGCCAAGCGGACACGAAAGTTAATTATCCCCTTACAGCTTGTAGTAGGCGGGACGGACATTTAAGTCGGATTATCTGAAAGTAATCTAGTGAGACTCCTCGCGGGGATAGATCGATCTAAAATCTATGGGAATAGAGCCTTAAAAACCTTATGGTACTTTCATTCTACTGACCCAAAGCAGCAACAGTAGCCAATAACAGCAAAAACTGAACATGCTTCTAGTCTGACATGTGGGACGAGGCCAGTATTTACATCAAAGATTGAGTGTGCCCTGTATCTTTAATACAGCAATAATAACTGCTTATGTCTGAGCAAGTTGCCCCAACATTGTGTAAGGAATAATTGAATAAGTAAAGATTTAGAAATATGAAATATGCTCATTGCCCTTCTTCCTGATTAAAATATTTTTTTTTTGCCTGTATTTTCAGATAATGCTCAAGTCAGAGGGACATTCCAATATGTCCAACCTGATGGAGAGTTGCTAGAGTCCTACATTGCAGGTATCTGAGCTTTTTTTNAGCAAAAACTGAACATGCTTCTAGTCTGACATGTGGGATGAGGCCAGTATTTACATCAAAGAAAGAGAGTGCCCTGTATCTTTTATACAGCAATAATAACGGCTTATATCTGAGCAAGTTGCTCCAACATTGTGTAAGGAATAATTGAATAAGTAAAGATTTAGAAATATGAAATATGCTCATTGCCCTTCTTCCTGATTAAAATATTCTTTTTTGTCTGTATTTTCAGATAATGCTCAAGTCAGAGGGACATTCCAATATGTCCAACCTGATGGAGAGTTGCTAGAGTCCTACATTGCAGGTATCTGAGCTTTTTTTTTTTCTCTGATTTCATATTTTTTATTTACTATTTCATCTTTTTATATTTTTTAAATTACTCAGGCATTGCAAAATCACTTTTTTTTAACTCCAGAGGAGGTATTTGTGAGTAGCCTGAAGATTGTTCACCCTATTGTAAATAAGCGTAGTGTAATTGCATCAGAATTGACAGTAGACTATTTTGTGCATCATTATTTTCTGCATTGTGTCTGTACGTTGGGCAGCTTTGCTGCTTTATATTTAAATTACCCAGAGATTGTAAAGTCATATCCCTTTTTTATTCCAGAGGAGGTATTTGTGACCAGCCTGAAGTTTGTTCACCCTATAGGTACTCTGATCGTGGGATTTAACTTTGGTTGTTTCCAGATGTGGAGGCTTTATGAACCTGTACTAGAGTAAGTGGAAGCTTGGAGAATAATGAAGTTGAATTACATCTTATGATAAATCATTATGTTATTATCAAAATGTCTTTGCAAGTGTCTTTTCTACCTTTTTCTTCAGTCAAATAATTTTTTTCCAAATGTAGTTTTTCTTCAGAAAAATAATGTTTCTTTCCTAATTGCTGACTACTCAAATTAGTTCACGTTTTTAACCAAACACTGCATTGGTCAAAAAGTAAATTGATTTAAAATAACTAAAACTTCTGTTCATTTTTCATTTGTTTGTTTAAGAAAAAATTCTATGTTTAATTTCTGTTCCAGTTTTAGCTCCAAGTTAGACATTGACGATGTGTGCCCCATAACACACTTTGCCTACCAAGAACCAGAAAATGATCCACGGAACTTCTGCTACCTTTGGGTTGCAAGAGGACCTCTGCCGTCTGATGCAGGGTGAGAAGATTCTCATTGACTCAAACTGTCATAACCTAACACAATAGTTATTTAGATACATATCACATTGACAATGCCAAACAAAATTTTAAAACTAACAGGTCATTCAGACCACTCACTCAGTTTCACTCTATTTATATTATTGTATAATTTTATAGACTGCCAGTATTTACTCAGATTAGTTTGTCTAGATTACATAAACCCCTTTGATATTTTGTCATTTAGTAGACTAGTTTTATATTTGAAACCCCATGTTCTTTTATATAAATTATCAATATTAATATATCTTGGTCTTCCCAGGCAGGACATTGTCAGTACAGTCCAGCTATATCAGCTCTCCTTTCAGCGTAGGATATGGTATGACAGTTATGGGGTGCTTTATGAGGTGAGGAATAGGAACTAGACAGCAAAGCTAACAAATATACATTTGCATTGCAGTGAATATGTATTGTGTATTTTTAAAATTCCTATGCTACACAAACATCATAAGTTGCCAAGGGTCGATTGGACCATGGCATCAGATATATATATATAAATTGTATATATATGAGTCTCTCTCTCTCATCAAGTATTTCTATTTTATCTCTTTCCTTTCTCAAACCCCTGTTACTTTATTCCCTCTATTCCATAATATATGTTCACTTCCAGGACTTGTTATCTGTGGGAGTTAGACTAGAACACGAGCTGCTTACGACCAACCTAAGTGCCTACCACGAGAATGTGGGGAGTCGTGTGATCTCATGTTTCACTGTGGAGAACCAAAGATATCAGAGGCCTCCCAGGATAGAGACTGAGGACTCCTTTGATGAAGGTGATATAACAATTGTGTTGGAGTCTCATAAGAATTGGAGACTAAATGTTTTTCTTTTTCATTCAGGCCAAAAAATTCATTCAATTTTGCCCTGAAATGAATGGGCATTATTTTACCTGTGATCTTGTCTTCTTTTATCCTAACTGAAAAGTTGTATTTAGTTGTGTGCAGAAGATGTGTAATACACAAATGATACTAAGTAGGCAAGTATCTTAAAATTCTTGAATTCATGAACAAGACTAAAAATTGACCTTGCACATCTCAAATTAAATGGCTTATGTTATTTATTGGAGCGTCATATTTCATGATTTCCCTCCTCCTCTCCCCCAGGTGCTCATGGACCAGACCTTAGTCTGTGTCTATTTGCCTGGGAGGTGACGTCCTCGGCAGACCCCAGCAAGACCACCTGTTATCTGGGACTCTTTGACATGAACCGCTGGTACCATGCCCAGATGCCTGTGGCTGTCAGGTAGGTTAATTTATGTGACCTAAATTGGTGTACTTATTTATGTGACCTAGATTTTTTGTTTTTATTATTATTATTATTACTTTTTTTATTTATTATTATTATTTTATTTATTTTTTTTTTTTAACCTCAATTAAATGTGAATTTTCAACCAAACTTTTAACAAAGGGATTATCTTTAGTTTTCAGCAATGTTGAGAATAAGTAGAAATTTTGTGGTTGTTTGTTTAACAGTTTTTCATCAACTTGCCATTAACAGGTTAATAATTCATATATATATAGAATTTGATCCATAAATTTCTATAAAATTTGTATTTATACAAGCTGTGCCTATTTTTCAGATATTCTTCCGCCCACCCAAACTTGTGTGCATTTTTTGGCATGTTTTCTCTAGACAATGTTGTCAAGGTTACTGAGCCAGATGACATTTTGGTAAGTGTTTTCCACAGTTTTCCAAGATTTGCATTGTTGCCAATTTTGAGTAACATCTACTTGGAGTCAATATTTGCTTCTTTCATTTTTGTGTTGAACTTGCTGCAATGCAAAGGCATTCATGCCATCTGGTTTTAACTGTAGAGTTGATGTTATACCTGGTGTAACATCAAATATGATATTGTTATGGTTGTGATAGTGGTTTCATTAAATGTGATAGTTGAGATGGTGGTTGTGACACACTGTGTTTTCTCCTCCAGGCTGTCCATGTGGACTGGGACACAGTAACTCGCTACCTCTCCCACTATGTACCTCCGCCAGAGCTGCAGTTCTTCCCCTCTTCTCTAGCCTTCAGTGAGTATTAGCTTGGTGTGTCACCACTGGGAAAAACTGGGGTACAGAAAAATAATTTTTTTTATTTATTTATTTATTTATTTATTTATTATATATATATATTTTTTTTTTGCTTTTGAGACACCAATGTCTAGCAGAAATTAGCCAGGAACCGAACAAATATTACAAAGTTTTATCAGCCCAGTTGTGTATTTATTAGCAATTAAGTGAGGGGTCAGTTAAACTCTAGTGGGGTGGTGCTATGGCAAGTGCTGTAACACCTACCAGTATTGATGTGACCTTTAGATGTATGGTTGAAAATGTGATGTTTTATAGGTAGAAGATAACTTTTAAAGCCTTTTTAGTTTAAGAAAAACTTTTAACCAACACCAAGAAGATGTAAAAAGATGTAAAAAAAACTCATTATCACCATTTAAATTTTTATTTTTTGCTGGTTAAAATATGTCTTATTTCTAGGTGCAACTTGTGTGACAGAGACAGGAGTGATCCAAGCAAGATTCCTAGGAATTCAGAGACAGGTAGGGAACATGACATACATTTTGGAAAATTCATAAAACAGTATAATCATTAAAAAGATTCTAAGCTACTTAATGTGTTGTAATAAACTTTAACAAGGTGATTATACCATCAACTGTTTTTGATTAGAAACCTGTGGCAAAAATTGGCATAAGTTGTTAAGTATTGTTTACTGTAAATGCAGCCTAGGAATAAGAACGAGAATTTTTAGCAGTACTGTGATATATGTGACAAGTATAAAACAACATATCGACCCTTTCCATTTTCCAGCTGAATAATATACACAGGCATATTAAGATCTTTCTGACCAACAATGATATACCTCCTTCTGCAACTTATTGGCCAATTCGTGCTTACCTTTAATACCTACGTTTTTTAGTAAAAAACGGTCTCCTACCTGAGGCACTACACCACACGCCTGAAGGTCATACCTACTCTTATTGTCAGATCTTNCACATCTAACACAATAATTATTTAGATACATATCACATTGACAATGTCAAACAAAATTTTAAAACTAACAGGCCATTATGCCACTCACTCAGTACAGGTCATTATACCACTCACTCAGTTTCACTCAATTTATATTATTGTATAATTTTATAGACTGCCAGTATTTACTCAGATTAGTTTGTCTAGATTACATAAACCCCTTTGATATTTTGTCATTTAGTAGACTAGTTTTATATTTGAAACCCCATGTTCTTTTATATAAATTATTAATATTAATATATCTTGGTCTTCCCAGGCAGGACATTGTCAGTACAGTCCAGCTGTATCAGCTCTCCTTCCAGCGTAGGATATGGTATGACAGTTATGGGGTGCTTTATGAGGTGAGGAATAGGAACTAGACAGCAAAGCTAACAAATATACATTTGCATTGCAGTGAATATGTATTGTGTATTTTTAAAATTCCTATGCTACACAAACATCATAAGTTGCCAAGGGTCGATTGGATCATGGCATCAGATATATATATATATAAATTGTATATATATGAGTCTCTCTCTCATCAAGTATTTCTATTTTATCTCTTTCCTTTCTCAAACCCCTGTTACTTTATTCCCTCTATTCCATAATATATGTTCACTTCCAGGACTTGTTATCTGTGGGAGTTAGACTAGAACACGAGCTGCTTACGACCAACCTAAGTGCCTACCACGAGAATGTGGGGAGTCGTGTGATCTCATGTTTCACTGTGGAGAACCAAAGATATCAGAGGCCTCCCAGGATAGAGACTGAGGACTCCTTTGATGAAGGTGATATAACAATTGTGTTGGAGTCTCATAAGAATTTGAGACTAAATGTTTTTCTTTTTCATTCAGGCCAAAAAATTCATTCAATTTTGCCATGAAATGAATGGACATTATTTTACCTGTGATCTTGTCTTCTTTTATCCTAACTGAAAAGTTGTATTTAGTTGTGTGCAGAAGATGTATAATACACAAATGATACTAAGTAGGCAAGTATCTTAAAATTTTTGAATTCATGAATAAGACTAAAAATTGACCTTGCACATCTCAAATTAAATGGCTTATGTTATTTATTGGCGCGTCATATTTCATGATTTCCCTCCTCCTCTCCCCCAGGTGCTCATGGACCAGACCTTAGTCTGTGTCTATTTGCCTGGGAGGTGACGTCCTCGGTAGACCCCAGCAAGACCACCTGTTATCTGGGACTCTTTGACATGAACCGCTGGTACCATGCCCAGATGCCTGTGGCTGTCAGGTAGGTTAATTTATGTGACCTGAATTGGTGTGATAATTAATGTGACCTAGATTTTTTGTTAGATTTTTTTTTTTTTTTTTTTTTTTTTTTTTGTAACATGAATTAAATGTGAAGTAGTTGACAAGTAAAAATTTCAACCAAACAAAGGATTTATCTTTAGTTTGCAGCAATGTTGAGAATAAGTAGATATTTGTGGTTGCAGTTTTTTATCAGCTTGCCATTAACAGTTAATAATTCACATAAATATATATAGAATTTGATCCGTAGAATTCTATAAAATTTGTGTTTATACAGGCTGTGCCTATTTTTCAGATATTCTTCCGCCCACCCAGACCTGTGTGCATTTTTTGGCATGTTTTCTCTAGACAGTGTTGTCAAGGTTACTGAGCCAGATGACATTTTGGTAAGTGTTTTCTGCAGTTTGGATGGAGCTTCCTTGTATTTGCATTTTTACCAAAATTTAGTAATGCTTACTTGTCAATATTTTGCGTCTTTCGTATTTTGTGTTGAACTCACTGCAATGTAAAGGCATTCATGCCATCTGGTTTTAACTGTAGAGGTGATGTTACACCCTGTGTAACATCAAATATGATACTGTTTTTGGTTGTGATATTGGTTTCATTAAATGTGTTAGTTGAGACAGTGGTTGTGACACATTCTGTTTTCTCCTTCAGGCTGTCCATGTGGACTGGGACACAGTAACTCGCTACCTCTCCCACTACGTACCTCCACCAGAGCTGCAGTTCTTCCCCTCTTCTTTAGCCTTCAGTGAGTATTAGCTTGGTGTGTCACTCCTGGGAAAACTGGGGTACAGAAAAATAATTTTTATTTTTATTTATTTTTTTTTTTTTTCATCATTTATTTATTTATTTATTTTTGCTTTTGAGACGCCAATGTCTAGCAGAAATTAGCCAGGAACTGAACTAATTTTACAAAATTTTATCAGCCCAGTTGTGTATTTATTATCAATTAAATGAGGGGTCAGTTTAACTCTAGTGGGGTGGTGCTATGGCAAGTGCTGTAACACCTACCAGTATTGATGTGACCTTTATTTGTAGGGTAAAAATGTCATGTTTTATAGGTAGAAGATAACTTTTAAAGCCTTTTTAGTTTAAGAAAAACTTTTAACCAACACCAAGAAGATGTAAAAAGATGTAAGAAGATGTAAAAAAAAACTCATTATCACCATTTAAATTTTTATTTTTTGCTGGTTAAAATATGTCTTATTTCTAGGTGCAACTTGTGTGACAGAGACAGGAGTCATCCAAGCAAGATTCCTGGGAATTCAGAGACAAGTAGGGAACATTACGTGCATTTTTGAAAATTCATAAAACAGTATAGTCATTTAAAAGATTCTTAGCTACTTAATGTGTTGCAATAAACTTTAACGAGATGATTCCTGTGGTTCTTCCAGCTGAGCATTTTCTTCCAATTTTGTCTCCTGATTCTTCATCCTCCTCAGAACTGTCTCTATTACGAAGGG
The DNA here is from genome assembly GCF_001039355.2 of Lingula anatina. Next base: position 93,909 of record NW_019775927.1, on the reverse strand, counting down.
TCATAAAAAATTGCACCCCTGAAGAATTGTCAGAAGACCCAGAACTTAATCTTTTGGAAACACTTTTTGTAACTGCAAAGCCACCTTCTTCCTTTTCTCCTTTAACTGAGAAACTAATGGGAAAAGTCAGGGGCAATAATAAATTTCTGTGTGCAATTTTTAGGTCACTCTTCCCATTTTCCAGCTGAATAATATACACAGGCATATTAGGATCTTTTTGACCAACAATGATATACCTCCTTCGGCAACTTATTGGCCAATTCGTGCTTACCTTTAATACCTACGTTTTTCAGTAAAACATGGTCTCCTACATGAGGCACTACACCACTCGACCGAAGGTCATACCTGTTCTTATTTTCATATCTTTTCTTTTCCATTCCCCCGTTTTGTTATCCCATATGCTGTTTCCATTCCGACTTGTGACTTACCTATGTGTTCATAGTCTTCATGCTCGTCCTCTGTGTACAGTCTGAACATAACATCTACTGGGGGGGGGGGGGGGGGGGGGGGGGGGCTGAACATTAGGTAAAAGGGGCTGTACCCAGTGGCAATTATATGCATGTACTAATGAAGACACATGGGTTTTCCAGTTTTCTTTATGTTCATCACTGAGAGTTTATCAAAGTTCTGTTGAACCGTTCAGTAACTTCATTTCCCATTGGACGATAAAGACTTGTCCTAGACTTCTCCACACTAAGTGTATTACATATTTGATTTTTTACCTTACTTTCAAAGTTTCGCCCCTGATCACTGTGCAATCTCAACGGAAACCCTTAATGCACTATGAAATTGTCATACAGTACCTTTGCTGTGCTCTCTGCTGACTGGTTCTTCATTGGTATCAACAATGCATATATTGTAAACACATCCGTCACTACTAAGATGTTACTTTCCTTTCCCCATGATTCTTCTAGCCCTAAAAAATCCATAGAAACCAATTCCATGGGCTGTGAAGCAACTAAGTGGTCCATTTGAGCTCTTTCATGTAAAGGTGGGCTCTTCTCAAGCTGACATGACCTACAATTCTTCACTTTGTTTCTCACAAAGTTAGTCATACCTGGCCAAATAACCCAATCTTTTAAAGTAGAAAGAGTTCTATCTCTACCTTGATGTCCCATATCATCATGACAAGTAGAAAAAATCGATTTTGCCAAGATGTCGGTATTACCAACCGATTCATGTGATACAAAACATCATCTCTCACCCTTAAGCTTCTTCCAGGATCTCCGGAAAGGCTTCATTCTTTCTGAAGGAGGAAGGTCTTTTAACTCACCTCAGGTACCAATCACTTCCAATAATTGGGCCATTCTCGGGTCCTTCTCTGTGTCCTCCAATTTCGTGGTCGTACGTATTGGGATTTCAGGGGGGGAAGGGTTGTCCAAACCTACGCCAGGGACGTTCTCGGGTCCTTGTCTATCTCCTTCCTATTCGTAATTGTGCAAATAAGGATGTCACAGTCAGAAGGAGGGTGTACAAGCCACATGGGTAGCTCTCCACACTTATGTTTACGCACTTGTTGGCAATACTTGACGAGAAGAGTTCTGATGCCACGAATGTCGTAAAAAAAGTTTCTCTGAAGGTGCATAATGAGCACTCCGTGTATCTTCACATAACAGTGATTGCGAAAGAGATTGAAAACTTACCAGACATGTGGGCTGGAGCAAATTAAAATTTGTCAGCCCACACCTTTTTTTACCAGCCCACAATAAAATGTAATAAGACGCAATAGACTACATAAAGCTTCAAGTTTAAACATCCTTTATTTCAAGTTTTTAATTATGCTCAACAGGTAATACTAATGTAAGTAAAATGTGTAAAAAGTTCACACTTTGAAAATGTATAACTTCCAGAAAAAGAAGCCAATTAGACTGCTTTTCCAACTCAGGCTGCATTTTAGTCCTGTTTTTCTATTTTGAAAGTTTGGCAATCATAAATAACATGGTTTTCCCATAATGGTCATCATGGCAGCAGCACCCAAAATTGTGTTTTCTTCTTTTTTAATGCAATATTACATAATGCTTAACATCTGTGTCTGTACATAATATTTAAATCAATCGTGCTGGAAAGGTTGCCAAAA
>NW_019775927.1:56245-79973 GCF_001039355.2 Lingula anatina | reverse complement strand
ATATCTAGGTCTCTATCTATATATGTCTCTCCTATGTCTCAACCTCTGTTTCAAGTCTCTGCTCACTCTCTCTCTCTCTCTCTCTCTCTGTATCTATATCTATGTCTCTCTATCCATATCTCTTCTATCTATCTCGCCCTCTCTGAGGCTCGGTTGCTGTTTTTATACTCGATATTAATTTACATTTTAAATGAACTTCCATAACTGACATGCAACACGCATTTGAATAGATTAAAACTTAACTGTAGATACATTTAAATTAAACAAATATGGAAATCACATATATGGAAATCGAACTAATAATATCAGTACTATTAATGGTTCACCACATGCAAGCTGCCATGCTTAAGTACATCTGAATAAATTAAACAAATATGCAAATCATATACATGCAGATTTAAACTTATCAGTATTATTAATGGTTCACTACAATATATTTGTCTTGGTGCCATCTAAGGTCACGCAAGCGTTTTTCATCATTTAAAATGCACTAAATTGCACATTGTTTGTCATAATTTTATTTTTATTATTTCTCTTGGAGGGTGGGATAGCTCTAAAAGACTTAGTAGGTGATGGCAGAAAAACAAATAATAAGTGGAAAGAATGACAGTCAATGAAAATGCATCATTTATTTATCAAATAATATTTTTGTTCCTTTGGCACATTAAGAAAATAACAGTTTATGTGTGAAATATGACCCATTATTAAGTTACATAAGGTGAACTAAAGGTAAGAAAAGATCATTAAAATGCAAGGTCACATAATCAAATCTCTTTGGTTCCCCCCCATCCTCCAGCATCCCCAGGGCCCGCAGTCACTCTTTCGGTGTCAGATGTGGCATCACTGAGCTTTTTTGTCATGTGTCACACTGGATTTGGTGACTACCCTAAATAGGCTTAATTAATCACCATATATTGAACCTGAGTAAATCACACAAATCACGAGACAGGAAAAACACATGATTTTGTAACAGCTGGTCACAAAATCAATCAAGCGGAAATTTTAAACATCCGAGTGGTCAGCCCACTCTCTTATGACCAAACAAGTTCATTTGTACTCGTTTAAATGGTTGGAATCAATTCTCGGTAAAAAAAAATACAAGAAAGTTTTCTGATGCGTTTTCATTGACTGACAGTATATCCTGAATTCATCCATGTACAGCATAGGCTGATGATGGACCAAGGACCTGAGGACAACCCCCTCCATCCCCCACCCACCCCTCAAAACACACACACACACACACAGGGTAGATAGAGCCTTTATAGATTTTACAAAAAGGGAGAAAAACAGACCAAAGATTAAACATTGAAGTAGGTTTCATCTGGCACATAAAACCACATTATCATGTTGATTGATTTAATTTTTTGCTGAAATTATCAATTTATTTGGTTGAACATTCTCATTTAGCAGTAGTTAAATGTTAAAATTCCATCAGTTAGGTAAAAAGGTTTTATCCATGAGCCAGCCCAGTCAATATTTGGGTCCTTAGTATACTGGTAATAAATGTTGATATATTAATTTTTTTCCAAACTAAATTGAAATACATAATACTGACTCTCAGTGTATACTGTAACAGTTAGAAGTTTTAATATTCTAAATCTGCCAATTAATGTTCACGTATTAGATGGAAAAAAGACCGTGGAAACCAAGCTGCATGTAAAAGTATATTATAAGTTTCTGATCATATTCATGTCTATTAACAGACTGAATGTTTTAAGATTTTATACTTTCATACTGACTAGTATTTCAAGTCAACTACACATTGACTTTCATAATATGCATTGCTAATTTACATGTAGAAAACACTGAATCTTTCAATTTTTGCAATTTTTCTTAGATGGAACACTATCCATTGTGTACACTGAATTGACGAGCACTTTTAACTGCTGAACCTCCATAGTGACCGATAAAGGAAAACCATGTCACTTATTCTCTCTAACACTTACAGGAAATAAACATAGGACTGAAATACAGCTTCAGTTGGAAAATCTGTCTCATGAGTTAATTTGCTGGAAGTTATACAGTTTTTTTGTGAAAATTTAATTTTTCACTTAACAACATTTTCAAGGTGTGACCTTGAACTTCCATTGGTTTGAAGACCTTTGTAAGTCACATTTTCTGAATATGTCCATTATACTTTTATATTACCATTAAATATTGATGGTCCTTTAGCTGTTAAGCTTTATGTAATATTGCATCAAAATTGAAGAGAACTCTATTTTTGGCACTGCTTTTACTTTAATTGGTATTACCTGTTGTGCATAATTAAAATTTGATTGTTTGATTTTACCCGAAAATGATTTTTGTACAGACACAGATGTATCTTCAATTTGCTACAAAAAATAAATAAATAATAAATAAATAAATAAATAAATAAATAATTTAATAAATAAATCAGATGGAGGACTATGAAAAAATAGGTATCAAATTATGTACCTTGTATAGAAAATAATTGAAAAGCCTATTCTGTATTGATGATAGTTCCAAGGACTAATATCCACAGTATACTTCACCTGGGGTGAAATTTATTTATAATTGCAATATAGAATCATTTTGAATAGTGTTCCTTCTGGGCATGGACATAATGAGAGGACGTGAAACGCGAAGCAAGATCAAAGGATAATTGGGCTTAACGTGAGCTCTTTGCGAAACCATGTGCGTTCGGATCACGCGACCTCCCGTACAGGTAGCGAGCATATCGCAGTTGTCAATGACTTTTTGTGTCATTTGGGCAGGTAGTTCGCGATAACGTGAGTCAATCTTTCGGGTGGATGAGACAATAAAATTATAGAGATTTAGTATAAGTACAATTTGTTCTGTCAATTTGGAAGCTATGTGATATGTTTATTCATGGAGGAATTCAAAATGCCCTATGTGGTAAAGGCAATCTTGTTTGTTGCCGTAAAATGAGCATTCAAAATTGTACAATTGTAGTGTAGTATACTTGTTTTCAGCTGTGATCCGATTGGAAAATATTTTTAGTGTCAAACTTTTCTCTCCATGTGAGAAATTAGCCTGAGACGCGGCAATAATGAAACCTTCAATCGTGTTTTGAATTAAAATGATGCAATTCCTCTCCGATTTATTCAACTCGCTGACATCATTTTAGGTCTGGTATTTTTTACGTACGGTTTAGATAAAGGTGGCGTTTACACTGCTGTGTACTATATGAATAGGTTTATGTTACTTGCTTAAGTAAGCCCGAATCATATAATGATAATTAATATTTTTAACATTCAGTATGGGCTCTCGTTGCAATAGGGCACCACACACACATTCGTGACCCACAAAAACGCACCTGTGGGTCTTTTAATATTCTTTTATCAAAGTTGACATTAACACTGCTCTGAAGTATATATATATATATATATATATACACATTACCGGCTACGGTCTGCTCCAGTCTGAGAATGATAATTATTATCTTTTTAACTTTCAATATTGGCTCTCGTTGCAATGTGGCACCACACATGCATTCGTTATGCACAAAAACACACCTGTGGGCCCTTTAATATTCTTTTATCAAAGTTGACATTAACACTGCTCTGAAGTATATATATATATATATTTTACACATTACCGACTATGGTCTGCTCCAGTCTGAGAATGATAATTATTATTTTTTTAACTTTCAATATTGGCTCTCGTTGCAATGTGGCACCACACACGCATTCGTTACGCACAAAAACGCACCTCTGGATCTTTTAATATTATTTTACCAAAGTTGGCATTAACACTGCTCTGAAGTATATATATATATAACACATTACCGGCTAGGTATGCTCCAGTCTGAGAATGATAATTATTATTTTTTTAACTTTCAATATGGGCTCTCATTGCAATATATGGCACCACACTCGCATTCGCTACGCACAAAAACGCACTTGTGGGCCTTTTAATATTCTTTTATCAAAGTTGACATTAACACTGCTCTGAAGTATATATATATATATATATATATATATATATATATATATATATATATATATATATATATATACACATTACCGGCTACGGTCTGCTCCAGTCTGAGAATGATAATTATTATCTTTTTAACTTTCAATATTGGCTCTCGTTGCAATGTGGCACCACACATGCATTCGTTATGCACAAAAACACACCTGTGGGCCCTTTAATATTCTTTTATCAAAGTTGACATTAACACTGCTCTGAAGTATATATATATATATATATATTTTACACATTACCGACTATGGTCTGCTCCAGTCTGAGAATGATAATTATTATTTTTTTAACTTTCAATATTGGCTCTCGTTGCAATGTGGCACCACACACGCATTCGTTACGCACAAAAACGCACCTCTGGATCTTTTAATATTATTTTACCAAAGTTGGCATTAACACTGCTCTGAAGTATATATATATATAACACATTACCGGCTAGGTATGCTCCAGTCTGAGAATGATAATTATTATTTTTTTAACTTTCAATATGGGCTCTCATTGCAATATATGGCACCACACTCGCATTCGCTACGCACAAAAACGCACTTGTGGGCCTCTTAATATTCTTTTATCAAAGTTGACATTAACACTGCTCTGAAGTATATATATATTTACACATTACCGGCTACGGTCTGCTCCAGTTTGAGAATGATAATTTATATTTTTCATCTTTAAATTGGAGTCCCTAAACAGCATAGAGACGATTGACAAACACCCTCATTGTTCTTTTAATCCAAGTATAAATGTGGACATGTACACATGCAAACTTCATGATTATATTTACTTGGGTAATGGTCATAAAAGTGGATCGTGGATCTTGATCACATTTTTGATTTAAGTCTCACCTCTGTAATTGGCTTGCTACATTGCATTATCTTGTTATCAGATGTGTTTGGATAGCACCTACCTGGCTTTATTAGTCAACATGCTTTTAAACCAATTATATATCAGTTCAACATATATCAATACAATCTTGGAAACGATAACAAGTATAGACAAGGGCCAGAGCCTATTAGGTAACAGAAAAAAGAAAATGAAAACCCGACACAAATTTCCACTTGTTGACGCAAGTCTACACTAGTGGGCTGGATTTGATCTTAAAGTGCAATTTAAGATAACTTACTAGTGATCTTACACGATCTTAATCATTACAGCAGTAGTCTTAAAATGGACTGAATCTGCTTTTAAGTTCAAAATTGATCTAAGTGGTCAAGCAGTTTCCTCCCCTCACAATGGGGGATACCTCCCCTCCCAATAGAGGACACCTCTGCTCACAATAGGAGAATGTGTAAGGGGAGACAACTTAATTGTCTGTTAGACTAGAAATGGTCTTACTCATGGTTTAAGATCATGTAAGACAATCTGTGATCTTAAATTGCACTTTAAGATTAAATCAAGCCCACTAGTGCTATGTGCTAGCAACTACAAGATGGAGGCAATGCTGTATCATAGCAACCACGAGGGACCGCAAGAAATTGCGTTATCCATGCAATAGAATTTCAGTGAGGCACAGCGCGCGCTACCTTGATAATAAGTTGTTCAGACTCCCGTGGAGCTATCAAAACAGCTTATCTGAGACAATGGGCGAATGTTTACCCGAACGCACATACCGTGTTACTATTTAGTCCCTGGTCACTTTAATAGCCCACGCTGTCTACATCATGCGAGCTAGTGCGCACGCCCCCGACAGTGTTAATGATAGGGGGATTACGATAGATAGCGCAAGTCGCTCACAGCGGGAGTCACTGTCGCCGCTGTTAAGCTGGTAATTAAGTCTTTAACTTGACTAAACATGTTTTGCTTTGTAACTTGCGTCCTTCAGTCTTGCTGTTGCGGAAGCGCTGGCGGGACATATCTCCACCTTGCCGATATTTATCCCGACTCTCGACTTTAAAAGTATTGTTGGTTTTGATTTTATCAAAGTCTTATTATATCAGAAAACCTGCACATTTTCATACGTAAAGAGAATTATAGAAACTGTAGAAAAAGCTACTCGCACATCAGGGATAGAAAACAAGACCTTGCAGCACTATAACCTATTATTCATCACCAGAAATTCCTGTTTACCTTTTTCTCCCAAATTACAAAGTCTGATGACAACTGAAAGGTTTTAGTCATACCTCAGGGCAGTGGGAGATTTGATTAAAAGTAATAAAAGTATATTTTGAAGAATTTTCCTAGCCTTCGGCAATTTCCGCAAAGCTTCGGCATGTGCGGAAACACAGAGCTGTCGATATCAGCGTGAGAGAATAATAGAATTGGTGGAACAACGGTTAACGTCGTTGCATACTCAATAACCTACCCGACGGGAGTTCGTACCCCTGAAGGTACTTTTGAAGATTTTGAAATTGTCATTATTATAGATATCTATTAATATAAAACAGTTGTGGCTAATTGTTTTTGATACGGAAAGCAGAGTAGGGAGGGTTGTTGTTATTGTTAAAGTTATTATGACTGGGGACATAAATTAGTATGCTAATCTTTTATCATGGTATAATGATTGATACGATGGCTATCAGCTAGTTTTCATTTGATATAAATGACGAAAGAGCGGCCTTCCAAATATCTTTGCTGAATGTTTATAACGTAGATACTATTATGCGCATAAATATTGATACATGACGCAAACGACATTTACTAATTTCGGTAATATCAATTTTAATTAAAATTAAAATTTAATTTAATTGAAATTAAAATTGAAATTAGTCTAAACGTGCATATTACCATACACCGTGTTTAAAGGGTTCTCAACACTTAACATCGTAATACAGTTTGCCAATTTTCATATTTGCTGGTTTATTTTGATTTGAGAGAAAGCGAGAGATGATCCTCTACTAAGGCCGCAAATTAAATATGAGTATTTTTCTTCAGTGCAAGAGACTGTGTAATGAAAAATCAATCTGTAACTCTGGTATAGGGTGCCCTTTTGTGTGATTCTCTTTATAATTCGATCATTGTGCATAAATTATGATATTTTCCATCTGGAAAAATACTGGATAATGTAACGATTCTTATTTTACAGATACATAATTACAAAAATTAATTCCTGATATAATACCCCCTATTTCAGCGCCTATTCCTGGCTGCGTTAATTATGGGGGTTGGACGCAGGAGTGATGATTGCTACTCTTACCAACGGTACATCACCGATCAACTAAACTCAACAAAAGAATAAAGAATATAAAAATGTGATGTCGGTCAAAGAAGAGGCCTAGGCTACGTGCTTCATGGTTTATAAGATATTCATTGTATTTTTTTAGTTCATTATTATAGCTTCACCTCGCGAGACCCTTTTTATATATTTAAAACACAGCACTCCACGGGTTTCGCGATCATGAAGAAAGGGAGTGTAGCAAAGAACCTCTTTAATGGTCGTAATAATTGGTGGTTGTATTGTAGGCCTAACCTTGTTCATTTTTAGTCGACAGACTAAGCTAGAAGAAAAAACAGATCATTATCGCCTCTCTTTACTTAGGAACAATAACGTTGGCTAGTGGCAGCATTTATAAGTTCTTTTATTTGGAAACTTTCCAATCCTTTGTCTGGGACTGCCGTTCAATGCCGTATAAATGACTTCCGAAAAACGGCGATAACGACAGAGACGTCCTCGAACAGTTTTTGACTCAGTGAAAATAAAAAAAATCCGCTAAGAAGTAGCCTATTAATGTCCTGGCAAATAACTTTTCGATGGCTCAGAGAGTTCTAGAATGAATGACAAGAAACGGCATTAGGGTTAATAATAGACTAAAAACTATCAGAGTGTAGGCCTGTCTTACTTCATTTCTAAGGCCATCTTGTGATACGAGTCATGCTACACTACAATAGAGGGGGTAGCAGGTAGCAGTCAATGATTTAATACAGGGATACCATCGATAGTATATAATAGAAAGTCGCGATACTCAAATGTTTTTTAATTCATTAAATATAAACGGTCTTTTCTTGTGCAATGGGTCTGGTATAGTTGTATTGGCCTATCAGTTGGAAGCACAATTGCAAATGGCAGAGGTGCCGTGGGAGTTATTGTCGTAAAATTAGCTGGATACGTGCACGTGAGAAAATTATTCATTAAATTTAGTTTTCTAGCGTCAGCTTAATCTGGTAAAATCCGAGACGAAAAAAAACATAGATAGAGCCTTATGACCCACTGTAGAATGATGCCGAATAATACAACAATGACGTAGTTTATCGGCAGATAAACGTGTTTCCATTCTCGGCTGACTGAGGAAAGGTTTGAGAGAGCATTTTAAGAAGAGGCGGGCGAACCAATAGTGAGTAGGAAGTGTGCTGCAATCAAGACGAACAATACCGATCATAAGTGGACAGCCAATAACTCCTAATTAAGCCCGGGTTACGCGCTGCTGTGTTGACTCCTTGCTGGGGAGCGGTAGCGGCCTCCTACTGCTGTGAGTAATCACGCATTGTCTTCTAACTTGCGGCTACACGTCAGTTGCATTGTATTAATAAAGTAATACCTATTCATAAGGAAGGGGGCGGATGGTAATCTTACGAGAATAAAATCAGTTATCGATCTAACGCGTACCAGTAGTCTTGTTTTTTAATAGCTAAACGGTAGCTTCAAAGGAAGATGCTGCATTTCACGTCCTTCTCTCATTATGTCCATGTTCTGGGGGAGAAGGGATTGGTGTCTATCCAGATTGAATGTTTGTGTGTTTATGAGAGAGAAAGTGAAACAGTGTCACTGTGTGTGTGTGTACAGTATGTGTGTGTGAGAGAGAGAGAGAGAGAGAGAGAGAGAGAGAGAGAGAAGAAAGAAAAGAGAGACCACACTTAATGTAAAATCTCCACATTTTTCAAATCATGTGTCTGTAGAAGGAAATTATTGTGAATGTGTGAGAGAGAGAGAGAGAGAGAGAGAGAGAGAGAAGAAAGAAAAGAGAGACCACACTTAATGTAAAATCTCCACATTTTTCAAATCATGTGTCTGTAGAAGGAAATTATTGTGAATGTGTGAGAGAGTGTGCATTTGTGNTTGTGTGTTTATGAGAGAGAAAGTGAAACAGTGTCACTGTGTGTGTGTGTACAGTATGTGTGTGTGAGAGAGAGAGAGAGAGAGAGAGAGAGAGAGAGAGAGAAGAAAGAAAAGAGAGACCACACTTAATGTAAAATCTCCACATTTTTCAAATCATGTGTCTGTAGAAGGAAATTATTGTGAATGTGTGTGAGAGTGTGCATTTGTGTGTTTGTGGGTAGGTGTGAGAAGAGAGAGGATGTAGTGTTTAAAAAGCTCAATAAATCTTAAAGATGCATACAAACTCAATTTTTTTGCCACAAAAACCGACCAAATGCCAGCATATAGTTTCAAGTAGTATAACTAAGATAATTACCAAAAGGCATTGTTAAATTTTACCCAATGTTTGAACGGATTTTTCTTCTAGCATTCTATGCTGTACGTCAATGGGGAAGAAAAGTAGGTCATGAAAGTAGGTTAAATTTCCGACCAAAAATTTAAAGAAAGGAGCCTCTTTTATGGCTGATCGAGTGATTTATTCAGTTTATTCCTGGGTATGTCGAATTTATTTGAGTGGTATAAGAAAATAGTAGAAGTGGTTTACATGCGTTACTAGGAATCCACGCTCCTCCGATGCTTCGTATGGCCTTTAAATTTGATTTTCAAAAAACTGAACAAAATAAAGTTATCCAAACATGCAAATATTGACATTTATAGTTGAGTCGCAACTCTCATAAGCCCAGTAGCCAAACCCTGCTATGTTCTTTCCTGTGAACTTTTTGTGCCAAAATGCATTCTTCAGACTGAGTGAAGCAAAAATAGCTTGGTTGCTTTTTTGTTTTGAAATTTCGCAGCTTTTCTCACATATGTTTTGACAGCTGTTTCGTTTTTTGCTAAATTTTATGCGCTTACGTATATTCACTAGTCATACTGTTCTCTCCTGTATATATATAATTTGTTCATTTTCTTTCAGTTTTGTGTGTTATTGTCTATTTCCATGTGATATTTTACTGCCTTGGGACAATTTTGCATGCCTTAACCTCTGCTGCATTTTAGTGCACATATGGATTTCATATAAGTGAAAGTTATATGTACAGACACAGATGTGTCTGTACTAGTACATATAGCCATCACCTGTGTCTGTCGTCACCATGCACTTTCACCGATAACAGGATAAGACTAAGTGGAACACAGTTTTTTTTTCTTTCTTTATTGAAACTTACAGATGAATATTTATAAAACGCAGGTCAAGTTCGAAAATCATCAGGATTGGGGCATTTTTTCAAAAGTTATGCTTTTTTTTCACTTTTTTAAGTGGGAAACCATTTAACCTTTTGGCTGCAAACTTACAGAAATTTTTATAAAACTCAAGTGGAATTTGAAAATCAGCATAATTGGGCCATTTTAAAAAAAGTTATGCTGTTTTTTTCGCTTCTTTAACATATATGCAGCACTGATTACAAATTTCAAGGAAAACCAATCAGCCTGCAAGGAAAACCAATCTGTCTTGCAACTTACAGGAGTGATCAATCTTACTAATATACAGATCAAGTTTGAAAATAAGTTTTATTGGTTTAATTTTGATGAAGTTATGCCTTTTTTTATATAAGTTTTTCCCCAGATTTGATTCTTAGGCATGTTAACAGTCTCATTATTGAACAAATTAGATATGTGAAAGTGATCTTTTAACATTTTCTGAATCTTAACAATATTGGTAGTTGATTATATAAAAATGATGGTAAATCTGTTATCGTACGGTGTCTGTTTGGAGGCAGATGGTGACCATGCAAAGCTCATCAAAATCGTACAGATTCACAGCCTCCATAGCCTCTACGATTTTGTCAAACTTTTATCAATCATAAGCCCGTAGACCACAACAATATCGTAGATGTCATTGCGCAGTTCCTGCACAGGGAATATTCGGTGGACTTGCGGCGTTTGTGACAATGGTAGAACCTGTTGTAGGTCTCTTTCTCTTCCTTATTCAGTGGTTTAGGAGATATAAGAATAGTTAAGATGTTTAAATGTTATTGTAATAAAGGAGTTGTACAACTGCTTGGTATAATTCATTTGCATAAATGTGAAATTGCAATTTTTCTAAATCTGAACATAAGGTTGAAAAAAATCGTAGGGGGCTGCATCAACAGCATGTTAATCTTAATCATGCGGCAACTGCAATGAGAATGAAAGGGCTCCGGATTAGCCTTTTTCAAATGAAATACAATTTTCCATACGTGATATTGAGATAATGTTGGGGAAATGGCACGGATCCTGCACGTTGTATTAGGCGTTTGTGACAATGGTAGAACCTGTTGTAGGTCTCTTTCTCTTCCTTATTCAGTGGTTTAGGAGATATAAGAATAGTTAAGATGTTTAAATGTTATTGTAATAAAGGAGTTGTACAACTGTTTGGTATAATTCATTTGCATAAATGTGAAATTGCAGTTTTTCTAAATCTGAACATAAGGTTGAAAAAAATCGTAGGGGGCTGTATCAACAGCATGTTAATCTTAATCATGCGGCAACTGCAATGAGAATGAAAGGGCTCCGGATTAGCCTTTTTCAAATGAAATACAATTTTCCATACGTGATATTGAGATAATGTTGGGGAAATGGCACGGATCCCGCACGTTGTATTAGCCGTAGCCCGTAACTATACTTACAATTTTGAAAAAAAAAAATCATACGGAAAAATATATACACTTATATGTTGCTGCACCTGTGGCAGATGTAATCAAGGCTTATCAATTTTCATAGCTCTGTACTCCGTATCACAGGATTGCCTTGTGTTAATTGTCGCGTGATGACCGTAAGTGTATTGTTCAATGTGCAATTCCCGTGCAAGGATAGCGCAATGCCATCTTGATATGGGTTAGTTACTTGCAGTTTTGCAACCCAATTAATGGTTATTTGTTAGAATTGTGAGATCAGCAGGCTAGTTGGGTAATATTTTACAGCATAAATTGAAAGAGATAAATTGAATAACCTTGTGTCCCAAGGATACTGCTTATAATTATTTATTCCCTTCATGCTTCCACCCTATCCGAGCACTTGTAATTGATACTCTGCTTCTTGATTGAAGTTGAAGATGCGAAAGATGAAAAGAGCGCGCAGCCTTGCTTTTAGCAGGTCAGGTCACAAAGTAACAGATACGGCACCTCAGGCCACAAAACTATGCATGCTTCACAGGGCAGTGAGTTGAACTCTTTGACAAAACTTTGAGCATATATGCTCCTGAACTACCTCGATCTTTCTTTGTTGGGAGATACATGGCTTCTCAGATTAGGAAATTTTTTACCTTTTTCAGTTGATTCCATTCAACTTTTCCAAAATACTGTGAAAACATTTCCTTTTCATATAAATGTCTTTGATCTAACGGCCTGTGTTTCCCGGATTCTAAGTTTAGGTTAACATCAAGGAAGTTAACTGCTCTATCGTTGGTGGATACAGTGATGTTAAGGATCAAAGACAGGTTTGATACAATGGAGAAGCACAAATGAAGTATTAGAATGGTTTAACAACCTTCATAACAAAAAGACACTTAAGTTCGACGTTGTGGATTTTTATCCCTCTATATCGGAAGATCTACTTATGAACAGCTTGGAGTGGGCAAAAAAATTCACACGAATAACGTTGACCGATATCCAGATTATACGGCATTCCAGGTGTACATTATTAAAGGATCGCAGTGGTTAAATTTGGGAGAGGAAGGATAGGGATTCACAGTTTGATGTGTCTATGGGAGCCTATGATGGCGCTGAAATTTGCGAATTAGATAGGATACAGGAAGAAATATGTGTACCGACGAAGGAGCCCGGAAGAGCAGCGTGCGTCACATCGGTAGGACTAAATAGGGATGAGGGCCTAGCCGTGATGAAATCTTGTGGTGGAAGCCAAGTTGACAGCATTAGAAAGGATCTAGTCAAGCTCTTCAAAAGTTATGACCTTAACATCACTGTATCCACCAAGGATAGAGTAGTTAACTTCCTTGATGTTAACCTAGACTTAGAATCTGGGAAACACAGGCCGTTTGTAAAACCGAACGCGCAGCCAATCTATGTTTACAAAAACTCAAATCACCCCCCCGCAATAATAAGGAACATTCCTAAAGCCATCGGTGAAAGATTGCAATCCCTTTCGTCTGAAGGGGTGGTAGCAGAAGGATCAGATATCGTATAAACGACGGCGCTTCAAACCGCGGGCTATACCGTAATGTCTTTGGGTAATAACTCAAAGCAAGCAGCTCTAGTCCCAGTGAAAAGAAAAGACGAAGCGGGAAACTTATTTGGTGCAACCCACCATACTCGAAAAATGTAAGAACGAAAATCGGGCATATATTCCTCCAGTTGCTAGACACACATTTCCCTCGCGGAAGCAAGCTTTACCGATTATTCAACAGATCGACTGTAAAAGTAAGTTACTGTTGTATGAAAAACATACAGCAAATCATTCACGGTCACAATAAAAAAATTCTCAAAAATATGTCAGTTAACAATCAAGATGACATTAGCTGGGACATCATAAAGAAATCAGCGTTGCAAAGGAGAAATCAGCATCTATGCAATCTTTGCCTGGATGAAAAAAACTGTTAATAATGATAACACCGGATACTCTAAATAAAAGAACTGAAATAATTACCATGTGTCGGCATAAGCTGAAGTAACTAACACGGCGTGCGACGTAAGTGTCGTAACGCCGTGTACGTAAAATGGCTAATAAAACCATTTTCAAATAAACCTCCTGACGATCGGGCATACCTTCTGGGTATGCCCGTGAAACTCGGAGTCGAGGTTTTTGCATGTCTTTTGTTTATTTATTTATTTATTTATTTTAATTGTGTAGAAATGCTCTGGACTGTTGGGCACTCTGTTCCACACTCAAGCTTGTTATATATATATATATATATATATATATATATATATATATATATATATATATATAATTTTTTTTTCATTTATCTTTAACCACCCCCCCCCTTCCTGACTTAAGAAGTAGTGATAAATATGCCACAATATATGAGAGACAAGGATAAAAGCAGATAAGGATAAAAGCCCGAAGGTTGGAGTTCTGAAAATTTTGTCATACCCAGGAGTTTAAAATATTAATTTATTTTTAAGCGACGAAATTTTCAAGTTTATTACCGTAGTGTATTATTGCCTCAGAAATGGTAGTCTCCTATTATGTGCATTATTTATTTATTTTGTTTTTTGTTTTTTGTCTGTATATTTGACAGCTTTGCTGCCTTACTTCTCTTTTTTGGATTGTGTGAATAATTTATTTGAATGAATTGTAGAAATCAATTTGTTCATTTTCCTTTTACAATGTAGTGCTTGCTTTTTCCACTTGGCGGCAGCACCTTACAGTGAAGCTGAAGTCTTCATTAAATCTCAATGATGTCTTGGTGTGTTTCTGTCTCTGTGTGTGTGTGTGTGTGTGTGTGTGTGTGAGAGAGAGAAAGAGAGAAAGAGTTTGTGTGTGTGTGAGAGAGAGAGAAATAGAGAGGGAGGGAGGGAGGGAGATAAAGAGCTTGTTTGTGGGAGGGTGTGGTAAGAGTGATAGAGAATTTAGTATTAAAAAGGCTCAAAGAACTTCAAAATTGATTTTAAAAAACTAAACACAATAATTCTATGCCAATTTTGAAAGCTGTATTATTTTCAGAGTACAAAAACAGAAAAAAATTGACATTTTGTTAAAACAAAGAAGTGTTCAGCTTATCCAGTATTTTGAAAATATTACAGAATTACATAACATGTACATGGCCAGGGGAAAATCTCTTTATATCTGTAATATTGTGCCATTATATCATGCATACTCAGTTCTAGATATGCTCAAGGTGACAATAAGAGCTGTAGTCATTCTGATACCCTCTCTCTTTGGTCCTCACCAACTCTTTTGTAAGACCGAATACCTGAAAATGGAAAATGGACATAAGTACAAGCACTTGTAGTATAAACTGTAGGCATGCTACCACTGGGTATTTCCTATGAAAATTATGAAAAAAATTATTTGTCGGGAATAAACATCAATTTCGCGCATTCACATTTTCTTCAGTAACAATCCGGATTGCTATATTTGTAATCCCTTTTTGAATAAATTTATAATTTAGTAAATGTACAATAATATCAAGCATAGCACATTTTACTTTTAAATGTGGCATTCGGCAAAGGCATACTTTAGTATGCTAGTAGATATACCTGCTGCAGATCTATGTCCCGTTTGGTCCATTATTAGTTGTTCATCCAGCCCTTGTTGGAATAAAGACATGGCTGTGGTAGCCCTTAATGAATGGTTGGTGTAATATCCAGATAATCCAGCTTTGGCATACATTTCAGGAACAAATGTATTAAGTGTATTGATGTCATATGGCTGGCAACTGTACCAGATAGAACCTGGGGTGCTTTTATGTAGGTTGCAAATAAAATGTGTCATCACGACCTGGAAAAAAAATTAAGCTTCTTAATACATGAATAATAAATATCGATGGGTCTCAATACATGTGCAATATAAACAGATCAAATTACTTTTGGAAAGACTAATTGTATACACTTTTGTGGTATGGGAGCTCTGAAATGGGTTCAATTTAATGTTGTTTTTTTTTTTTTTTTTATATGAAAAGGATTACACAAGTGATGTAAATATAACTGGAATAAAGAATAAGTGATTGCGTTAAGTGAACTTTGAAGTTAACATTATTACCTATACTAATAATCTTAACATTTTACCTTTGGTTGGACACAATTCCATATAGCACTTGAATAAGCACACGTGGCATCTTTGAGGGCACTTCGTGTTAATTTGGCATGATGAACAACCTCTTTATTACTTATCCCTCTGTGTTTCAACCCCCCTTGGACAGTTTTGGAACAATCCTCAGTATATTTCAATATGCTGGTTTTCCAGTGGGCTCCTATAGAGTTATTTGAGTTGGATTAAAATGGAGGCGCCTGTGTTCTTGTCCTCCTCTTAGACCAAAGTGTAATCCGTTGAGAAAAAATATAGTTTTGACCAGAACGGTAGGATTAAAATCATCTAACTTCTTACTTTTCCACAATTTTTCTACGTCGTCAGCCTGAAAGTGCTCAGCTTTCTTACTTTTACCTCCCATGCCTTTTCTTGTGAATCTTTTCGTCTTTGCGGCCAGTACTAAACGGATCCAGCTAAAATCTGGGCACTCCAAAAAGTCAATGCGCTTCTGAGTTTTTACTCTATGCAACTGCAAACCCATCACTAGGGACATAATGGAGTTCGGTGGATATTCTTCTCCATTTTCCTTACAAACTTCAACTATAAACTTAGATACCCAGTAGTTAAGTAGATCCACATTCATCTTCTGTATGGGACACGGAATTTATAATACTGATCTTCATTAATGTCATTCCCTTGACTGTCAAAAATACGTTTATCATTCCTTGCAATACTCCACTTTTCGAATGTATTTAAAGCCCACGAATTACATTGTCTGGTATTCTGATCGGTCAGGTACTCTCTTTTTAGTGAGGGAAAGCAAAGATCAAAGAAATCAACCTAGGTGGTGGGATCAAGAATGTGATCTATTAAAACAACTTAAATTCAAATGTCTCAATGATTTTAGGAAGTCAAATAATCAAAATGATTTTTAAAAAATATAAGGAATGTAAGAGTAAGTTTAAGGCACTCTGTGAAATGAAGAAAAATTCTTACACTGCAAAGGAAGTCGAGCAACTGCACGCTTTAAAAACCACAAAGGAAATATGGAATTATATAAAGTCTCTGAAAAGTGCTCAGTCTATTAAAAAGAATAATATCAGCCCACAAGCATGGCAAAATCATTTTTACAAGTTCAGGCCTACCCAACTACCAGACTCGGCACCGATGATCCTGAATTCACCGGTAAATCGGACCACACTACCCGTTTTCAAGGTGTGTATCAGATCGCATTTCACAGTATCAGACGCGACATCGCTCTTGCCTAGTACGCGATGTGATAGTGACGATTCTCAGCGGGGTTGAAAAGCATTGCATCACCACTCAAAATTTGTTCAGGGTATGATACTGTGTAATGCGATCTGACACATAAATTCAAAATTACAGTTCTTAAAACTCTTGTCAGTCCTTTGGACCGACCAAGTCCAATTTTCTACCGGTCCAGACAAAATTTCTCGGTCATGACCGATCGGACCGACAATTTCAGCATGTCTGTACGCACCATGAAAAATGGAAAATCTCCAGGTCCAGATGGATTAGTGATTGAAATGTTTAAATATGGCTTCAACCATTTATCACCATTGTTGTTAAATCTTTATGATACTGTATTAATAAGTGGAAAATTTCCCTCTAGCTGGTGCAATGCCATTCTGTACCCATTGCTCAAAAAAGGAAATGTAAATGTGGCAACAAATTATAGAGGAATTGCGCTTTTGAATGTCATGGGAAAAATATTTATGAAAATTTTGAGTAACAGATTTAATAATTGGGCAGTGGAAAATAATACAATGATTGAAGCTCAAGCCGCCTATAAAATTGGTTACTCCACTATCAATCACATTTTTACATTGAAGGTTGCGTACAAAAATACTTAAGTCAAAGAAAAGGCAGATGCTACTGTATTTTTATAGATTTCTCAGCCGCTTTCGATAGTGTTCAACACAAATTATTATTATCCTATCTTGGTTAGTTTATGCCGTAACTTGGTGCATTTATGGTATCAAAGCATTCAGTGCAGTCCACGGAACATCAACACAGTCTTTTCCAACAATAAATCCCATAACTACAATGTCCAGCGCTTAAAACGCTTCCACACTCTGTCTGAAACAGTGACGCACCGCATGGCCCCGACTCTCCTCTTCTCTCCTCTCTTTTTTCGATCTCCCCACCCAGGAGAGCTTAATTCTCTGACAGCTGGATATCAGGGTATTTACATAAATGAGGTGTTTCCAAATCTCATGTCTTTGCTTTATGCTGATGACATTGTATGCATTTCAGACACTGTTGGGGGGTTACAGAAACAAATCCATCAATTAGAAAAATATTGCAGTCAGTATGGTATGCTAGTAAATGTCCAAAAGACAAAAATAGTAGTATTTAAGAGAGGCGGTAAAATAAAGAAAAATGAAAGGTGGTTTTTCAAGGGCAAAAAATTAGAAGCAGTATCTGCATATAAATACTTAGGAACATATTTTGGAGTCTTCCTCGATTGGTGTAAAACTATCCAACATCAAATCAACCAAGCCAATAAAGCATTATTTGTTGTTAAGTTATATTTGAAAAAGCAAGCATGTATTTCCTTTAAGGAAGCTTTCTTTCTTTTTGATAGAATGATAACACCCATTCTTTTTTGTGGTGCTGAGATATGGGGTTATAAACCGGTAGAAAGTATTGAAATCTTCCAAGCAAAATTTTGTAGATATTTATTAGGTGTTAGTTCAAATACTGTGACGGAAGCTGTACTAGGCGAATGCGGAAGATATCCATAATTTTTATACCAATTATATGGTAAATAGTATAAAATATTGGTTAAAGCTTGTACATATGAATGAAGATCGCTATCCTGCTCACGTATATGATGTGCTATTTATATTAGATTCAAGTGGAAGGCACACTTGGGCCACAGATGTTAAAACACTTATACAGATATGGATTTGGATATGTCTGAGAGGCTCAGGGTGTGGGAAATTCTGTTTTTTTTATTGAAGTTTTCAGAGAAAGATTAGTAGATAATGCTAGCCAAATATGGCACATATGTAGGAGCAGCAAACTGGATACTTATTCATTATTTAAGAGTACGTAAACACTGGAGTGTTACTTATTAAGCGTTAAAAATGAAAAACATAGAACCTCACTAGCAAGATTCAGATGCGCAAATCATGCACCTACTAATTATTGAGAGCGGTAGAGGGAGAGGTATAGAAAGATGCAATAGACTCTGTTTAATCTGTAAAAAACATAATATTTATGATGTTGAAGACGAATACCATTTTTTAATGACATGTGTAGCATATACAGAATTAAGAGAAAAATATCTGCAAGTGAATAAGGGACATTTTATGTCTTTTATATATATATATATATATATATATATATATATATATATATATATATATATATATATATATATATATATATATATCTGTATATATATATATTTTTTTTTTTTTAATTGATGATTATTTATTTATTTTCAGTAGAGATGAAGATATTCACGATTATCATCACACTGAGGACAGCTGAATTCATCTGTTCACCATTTATAGATCTTCAACTTCACAGCATCAGCAAAGGTCAATTATGCAACAACGATATTGCTACAATGGTGATTTTATTCAATCCCATTGTGACCATCGCCACTATATGTTATAACTGGGAAATTATCATTTGTAAATCAGTCATTGAGATCCAAATCAGTTTTTAATATATTCAAGGTGACAAGGGTTAATGTGAACTGTTGAGAGATATTGGGGGGGGCAAGGGTTTGCTTAGCAAAAATCTTAACATAAGCAAAATTTCATGTATATACATTGATGCCTGTGCATTGTCTGTTGAGACATTGAATGTGTCTGTATGTATTCTGATCTCTGTCTATGTCNTAATTCATTCAAACCCTAAACAAACTGTTCCTAAATAGAGGTAGGGTCGAAATTCCACAAAAAAGGACGCCATTTTGAGGGTAATTTCGATATATTTTCTGCTTTTTCTCTTATTTTGCTTTTATAACAGCATCCTCCTTGCTCATGCAGCTTCTTTGATTTGTTATTGAAACATACACAACGATGTCATGAGAATTTGGTTGGCTATCTAAATTTAAATAACATTCTTGTTATGGCCCCCCTGCAGTGCACCACTAGCAAAGAATGACTGATATATAAAATGATGCCTGTTCATTGTCTGTTTGACATTGAATGTGTTTATATGTATTCTGATCACTGTCTATGTCTTTATTGTTGCTGTATGTGTAGATTATAATATTATAATATATTTTGATCACTGTGTTATGTCTGTGTTGTACCTAATGTATGTGTGTGCATATATATATTTTTTATTGATGATATATTATCTTTTTTCAGAAGGGATGAAGGTGTGTTTCCTGGTTTATCGTCACACTGAGGACAGCTGAACTCATCTGAACCTCGCAGCCTCATCACAGTTCAGTACAACAATGATATTGCTACACTGGCAATTCTTTTCAATCCCATTGCGACCACTGCCACTATAAGTTGTACCTGAGAAATCATAATTTTGGAATAGATCCCACTCAGTTATATTTATTTCCAAGTTGACAAGGGTTAATGTGAACTGTTCGGAGTTTTTTTTTTTTTTTTTTTTTTTTTTTTGGGGGGGGGGGGGGGTTTTTTTTACATAAATTTTTTTTTGGAAAAATTTTATTGTTAAATTTTTGATTCTTTTGTTTTTTTGTTTTGNATGTATTCTGATCTCTGTCTATGTCTTTATTTTTTGTTGTATGTGTTTATTATATGTTGTACCTGAGAAAGTATCATTTTGGAAAAAGGACACTTAGATCCCACTCAGTTTTACATATATATTCAAGGTGACAAGGGTTAATGTAAACTGTTCGGGGTTGGGGGGGGTGCACTTAGCAAAAATATTTATATATATAAAATGATGCCTGTTCATTGTCTGTTTGACATTGAATGTGTTTATATGTATTCTGATCACTGTCTATGTCTTTATTGTTGCTGTATGTGTAGATTATAATATTATAATATATTTTGATCACTGTGTTATGTCTGTGTTGTACCTAATGTATGTGTGTGCATATATATATTTTTTATTGATGATATATTATCTTTTTTCAGAAGGGATGAAGGTGTGTTTCCTGGTTTATCGTCACACTGAGGACAGCTGAACTCATCTGAACCTCGCAGCCTCATCACAGTTCAGTACAACAATGATATTGCTACACTGGCAATTCTTTTCAATCCCATTGCGACCACTGCCAGTATAAGTTGTACCTGAGAAATCATAATTTTGGAATAGATCCCACTCAGTTATATTTATTTCCAAGTTGACAAGGGTTAATGTGAACTGTTCGGAGTTTTTTTTTTTTTTTTTTTTAGGGGGGGGGAGTTTGCTTAGCATAAATCTTTATATGGACAAAATTTCATGTATACATTCTGATACCTATGCATTTTCTGTTGTGACATTGAATGTGTCTGTATGTATTCTTATCACTGTCTTTGCCTCTATTGTTGCTGTATTTGTTAATTATATGATATAATAATATATTTTGATCACTGTGTTATAACTACTATATGTGTCTACATATATTAATTTTTATTGATGATGCATTATCTGTTTTCAGTAGAGATGAAGGTGTGTTTCCCTGGATTATCGTCACACTGAGGACAGCTGAACTCATCTGTTCACCATCTAGTTCTTCAACCTCACAGTATCAGCAAAGGTCAGTGCAACAACAATATTTCCATACTGGTGATTCTTCTCAATCGAATTGCAACCATCGCCACTATATGTTGTACCAGAGAAATTCTCATTTTGGTCACTTAGATCCAAATCAGTTTTAGATATGTTGAAGGTGACAAGGGTTAATGTGAACTGTTGGGAATTGGGGGCTGGTGTGCGCTTAGCAAAGGTCCTTATATGGACAAAATTTCATGTGTCCATTCTGATGCCTATGCATTGTCTGTTGTGACATTGAATGAGTCTGTATGTATTCTGATCAGCTGAACTCATCTCAACCTTACATCATCAGCACAGGTCAGTGCAACAATATTGCTACACTGGCCATTCTCTTCAATCCCACTGTGACCATTACCACTATATGTTGTACCTGAAAAATTATTATTTTTGAAAAGGGTCACTTACAGTGCATTACCACAGGTTTTAGTTCGATCTAACCCTGTGGGGAGTCTCACTAGATTACTGTCAGCTTAGCCGGCTTAAATATCTGTCCCGACTACTAAAAGCTGTAAGGGGTAATTATCTTCTGTGCGCACTTGGCTGACAGCAATTTAGCGTGAACCCCCAATGAGTTAGGTCGATCCAGATTGATCGATCTAAATCATTGGGAATTCAGTATTAGATCCCACTCAGTTATATATATATTTTTTTTCAAGGTGACAAGTGTTAATGTGAACTGTTCGGAGTTGGGGAGGTGAGGGTTTGCTTAGCATAATTATTTTTATGGACAAACTTTTTTCATATATACATTCTGATACCTGTGCATTGTCTGTTGTGACATTTAATGTGTCTGTACTGTTCTCATCACCGTCTGTCTTTATTGTTGCTGTATGTGTTTATTATATAATATAATAATATATTTTGATCACTGTGATATATCTGTGTTATAACTAGTGTATGTGTCTATTTATTTATTTTTTATTACCTCCACCAAGGAAGTTATGTTTTTGGTTCCATTAGTTTGCCTGTCTGTCTATCTGTCTCTCTGTCTGTCTGTTAGCAACATTATAGAAAAAGTTATGGACCGATTTTGATGAAATTTTCTGGAACTGTCAGAAGTGGGCCAAGGAACAGATGATTACCTTTCGGTGGTGATCCGGATCTTTAGTCAATCAATAATCAATAATCAAAAATAAAAAAAAAACTAAATCATTGTAGCATGAAAATTTAGGGATGAAAGGCATTGGGTGGAGACTTTGCTGCCTTGGCGGAGGTCTGCGCTCTCAGAGTGCTTTTTTAGTTGATGATGTATTATCTGTTTTCAGTAGAGATGAAGGTGTGTTTCCTGGACTATCGTCACACTGAGGATAGCTGAACCCATCTCAACCTCACAGCATCATCAGCACAGGTCAGTGCAACAAGGATATTGCTACACAGGTGACCATTGTGACCATTGCCGCTATATGTTGTACCTGAAAAATTATCATTTTGGAAAAGGGTCACTTATATATCCCACTCAGTTTTATGTATGTTGAAAGTGACAGGGGTTAATGTAAACTTTTCGGCCTTTGGGGGCAAGGGTTTGATTTGCAAAAATCTTGATATAGAAAAAATGTCTTTATTGTCGCTGTATTTCTCTATTATAGTATATAAATATATATATATATTTTTTTATTGATGATTTATTATCTGTTTTCAGTAGAAATGAAGGTGTGTTTCCAGGATTATCATCACAATGAGGACAGTTAAATTCATCTGTTCACCATCTCCTTCTACAACCACACAGTATCAGCAAAGGTCAGTGCAACAAAGATATAATGCTACACTGGTGATTCTATTCAATCCCATTGTGTCCATCGCCACTACATGTTGTAACTGGGAAATTATCATTTGTAAATGGGTCATTGAGATCCAAATCAGTTTTTGATATGTTCAAGGTGACAAGGGTTAATGTTAGCTGTTTGGTATTGGGGGATGAGGGTTCGCTGGGCAAAACACTTGATATAAACAAAATTTCATGTATACATCTTGATGACTTTGCATTGTCTGTTGATATGTTGAATGTGTCTGTATGTATTCTGATCACTGTCTATGTATTTATTGTCACTGTATGTGTTTATTATAATATAATAATATATTTTGATCACTGTGTTACACATTTTTTAAAAATGGCCCAATTCTTTTTCACCAAGTGGGCCAAAATGGCCCTACCAGATTTTGACCCAGGTATAAAGATCCCTGTTATTCTCAGGAAAATCCAATTTATTTACTTTTTAAAACATAAAATCAATAGAATGTTTCTAGAATAAATTTTCAAAACAACACCAGAGGGCAAATTAAATCAAATCAACCAGTGGCTAAACACAGGCAGGCTTTGTCAATTTCACCAACTTGTTTATTTCAAACAGTGCACTTTTCGGACATGCGCAGTCGTTTGAATCC
>NW_019775927.1:26294-55305 GCF_001039355.2 Lingula anatina | reverse complement strand
GACAGTTGAATTCATCTGTTCACCGTCTCGTTCTACAACCACACAGTATCAGCAAAGGTCAGTGCAACAAAGATATTGCTACACTGGTGATTCTATTCAATCCCATTGTGACCATCGCCACATTTGTAAATGGATCATTGAGATCTAAATCAGTTTTTGATATGTTCAGGGTGACAAGGGTTAATGTTAACTGTTTGGAGTTGGGGGGCGAGCATTCGTTGGGCAAAACTCTTGATATAAACAAAATTTCATTTATACATCTTGATGACTTTGCATTGTCTGTTGAGACATTGAATGTGTCTGCATGTATTCTGATCACTGTCTATCTCTTTATTGTTGCTGTATGTGTTTATTATAATATAATAATATATTTTGATCACTGTGTTATGTCTGTGTTGTAACTACCATATATATATATATATATAATTTTTTTTTTTTTTTAATGATGATTTATTATCTGTTTTCAGTAGAAATGAAGGTGTGTTTCCAGGATTATCATCACACTGAGGACAGTTGAATTCATCTGTTCACCATCTCCTTCTACAACCACACAGTATCAGCAAAGGTCAGTGCAACAACGATATTGCTACAATTTAGTATTAAAAAAGCTCAAAGAACTTCAAAATTGATTTTAAAAAACTAAACAATAATTTTATGCCAATTTTGAAAGTTGTATTATTTTTAGAATAAAAAAACAGAAAAATTTGACATTTTGTTAAAACAAAGAAGTGTTCAGCTTATCCAGTATTTTAAAAATAATAAAAAATTATATAACACACACATGATCAGGCGTAAAATCTCTTTATATCTGTAATATTGTGCCATTATATCATGCATACTCAGTTTTAGATATACTCAAGGTGACAATAAAGGGTAAATGTGAACTGTTGAGATTTGGTTGGGGGTGGGAGGGAGTTGTACGCTTAGCAAAAATCTTGATATAGACAAAATTTTATAGATACATTCTGATGCCTGTGTATTGTCTGTTGTGACATTGAATTAGTCTGTATGTATTCTGATCATCTGAACTCAACTCAACCTCACATCATCAGCACAGGTCAGTGCAACAACGATATTGGTACACTGGTGATTCTCTTCAATCCCATTTTGAACATTGCCGCTATATGTTTTACCTGCAAAATTATCATTTTGGAAAAAGGTGAATTAGATCCCACTCAGTTTTATATATATTCAAGGTGACAAGGGTTAATGTAAACTGTTGGGGTTGGGGGGGGGGGGGGGATGCGCTTAGCAAATATATTTATACATACAAAATTTCATAAATGAATTCTCATGACTGTTCATTGTCTGTTTGTCGTTGAATGTGTCTATATGTATTCTTATCACTGTCTTTGTCTTTATTGTTGCTGTATGTGTTATTTATATAATATAATAATATATTTTGATCACTGTGTTATTTCTGTGTTATAACTACTGTATGTGTCTACATATATATATTTTTATTGATGATGCATTATCTGTTTTCAGTAGAGATGAAGGTGTGTTTCCTGGATTATCGTCACACTGAGGACATCTGAACTCATCTGTTCACCATCTAGTTCTTCAACCTCACAGTATCAGCAAAGGTCAGTGCAACAACGATATTGCCATACTGGTGATTCTTCTCAATCGTATTGCAACCATCGCCACTATATGTTGTACCAGAGAAATTCTCATTTTGGTCACTTAGATCCAAATCAGTTTTAGATATGTTGAAGGTGACAAGGGTTAATGTGAACTGTTGGGAATTGGGGGCTGGTGTGCGCTTAGCAAAGGTCCTTATATGGACAAAATTTCATGTGTACATTCTGATGCCTATGCATTGTCTGTTGTGACATTGAATGAGTCTGTATGTATTCTGATCAGCTGAACTCATCTCAACCTTACATCATCAGCACAGGTCAGTGCAACAACGATATTGCTACACTGGCGATTCTCTTCAATCCCATTGTGACCATTGCCACTATATGTTGTACCTGAGAAATTATTATTTTTGAAAAGGGTCACTTAGGGGCCGTTCATATGAACCTATTTTCTATTTGCGGTATCTTGTGATCACGGTCTGTGCCCTGAATACCCCGCGGCATAATTACTGGCAGCGCGACCCAGTTACTTCCAAAGCTGTAATTAATTCTCAATTTTTAGAAAATAGATTTTCCATGTGAATGAAGCCTTACAGTGCATTACCACAGATTTTAGATCGATCTAACCCCGTGGGGAGTCTCACTAGATTACTGTCAGATTAGCCGGCTTAAATGTCTGTCCTGACTACTAAAAGCTGTAAGGGGTAATTAACTTCTGTGCGCACTAGCGTGAACCCCCAATGAGTTAGGTCAATCCAGATGGATCGATCTAAATCATTGGGAATTCAGTATTAGATCCCACTCAGTTATATATATATATTTTTTCAAGGTGACAAGAGTTAATGTGAACTGTTCGAAGTTGGGGAGGTGAGGGTTTGCTTAGCATAATTATTTTTATGGACAAAATTTTTTCATATATACATTCTGATACCTGTGCATTGTCTGTTGTGACATTTAATGTGTCTGTACTGTTCTCATCACCGTCTATGTCTTTATTGTTGCTGTATGTGTTTATTATATAATATAATAATATATTTTAATCACTGTGATATTTCTGTGTTATAACTAGTGTATGTGTCTACATATTTATTTTTTATTACCTCCACCAAGGAAGTTATGTTTTTGGTTCTGTTAGTTTGCCTGTCTGTCTATCTGTCTTTCTGTCTGTCTGTCTGTTAGCAACGTTACAGAAAAAGTTATGGACCGATTTTGATGAAATTTTCTGGAACTGTCAGAAGTGGGCCAAGGAACAGATGATTACTTTTTGGTGGTGATCTGGATCATTAGTCAATCAATAATCAAAAATCAAAAAACTTTATCATTATAGAATTAAAATTTAGGGGTGAAAGGCATTGGGTGGAGACTTTGCTGCCTTGGCAGAGGTCTATGCTCTCGGTGTGCTTTTTTAGTTGATGATGTATTATCTGATTCAGTAGAGATGAAGGTGTGTTTCCTGGACTATCGTCACACTGAGGATAGCTGAACCCATCTCAACCTCACAGCATCATCAGCACAGGTCAGTGCAACAAGGATATTGCTACACAGGTGACCATTGTGACCATTGCCGCTATATGTTGTACCTGAAAAATTATCATTTTGGAAAAGGGTCACTTATATATCCCACTCAGTTTTATGTATGTTCAAGGTCACAAGGGTTAATGTAAAATTTTCGGCCTTTGGGGACAACGGTTTGATTAGCAAAAATCTTGATATAGATAAAATGTCTTTATTGTCTCTGTATGTGTCTATTATAATATATATATATATATATATATATATATATATATATATATATATATTTTATTGATGATTTATTATCTGTTTTCAGTAGAGATGAAGGTGCATATCCACGATTATCATCACACTGAGAACAGCTGAATTCAAATCAATAGAATGTTTGTAAAATTGTAATATAAATTTTCAAAACAACACCTGAGGGCAAATTAAATCAAATCAACCAGTGGCTAAACACCGACAGGCTTTGTCAATTTCACCAACTTGTTTATTTCAAACAGTGCACTTTTTGCACATGCGCAGTCGTTTGAATCCTGAGCTATTGTGTGAACAATTTATTTGAATAAATTATTGAAATCAATTTCTTCATTTTCCTTTGGTTTGTTACATATTTTCTATTTCAAGATATGATACTTTACTGCTTGGGGATGCTCTTCCCATTGCTGCATTTTACAATGTAGTGCTTTCTTTATCCACTTGGTGGCAGCACCTTACAGTGAAGCTGAAGTCTTCATTAAGTCTCAATGATGTCTTGGTGTGTTTCTTTCTCTGTGTGAATGTGTGTGTGTGTGAGAGAAAGAGAGAAGGGTTTGTGTGTGCGTGTGAGTTAGAGAGATGTCTGTGTTGTAACTACCGTATATGTCTACATATATATAAATATGTATTTTTTTATTGATGATTTATTAACTGTTTTCAGTAGAAATGAAGGCGTGTTTCCTGGATTATCATTACACTGAGGACAGTTGAATTCCTCTGTTCACCATCTCGTTCTACAACCACACAGTATCAGCAAAGGTCAGTGCAACAACGATATTGCTACAATATGGTGATTCTAATCAATCCCATTGTGACCATCGCCACTATATGTTGTAACTGAGAAATTATCATTTGTAAATGGGTCATTGAGATCCAAATCAGTTTTTGATATGTTCAAGGTTACAAGGGTTAAAGATGCATACTAAGCCAAATTTTGTGCCATAAATCCCGTCCAAATGCCACCACATAGTTCCATATAGCATATCTTAGGCTCTGTTCTCACAACTTTTAGATCGATCTATCACCGCGGGGAGTCTCACTAGATTACTGTCAGATAATCCCTCTTAAGTGTCCGTCCCCGCCTACTACAAGCTTTAAGGGGTAATTAACTTTCGTGTCCGTCCGGCTGACAGCTATTTAGCGTGAATCCCCAGGGAGTTAGGTCGATCCAATGTAGGTCGATCTAATCTATGAGAATGGGGTGTTAGAGATATAACGCTTAATATTTCCGGAAAATAGCATTTAAACAGCTTTTTTCTGCATTTTTCTCTATGCTATTAATAACTCTCGGCAGTTTCCGTAAAGGCTTATTTAAATAAGCGTGCGCAGCTATGTCCATAGATGGAGTTGATGCGCGCGCAACTAGTTCCATATTAGGTAAACGAAAATAAAGGCAAGCATGGCGGTGAGTACAATGTTTTTCTCCGTTGTTTTGTTCACGAATACGTTTAATGCGTAGACGTTTGATCGTTGTAAATCAGTAGTTTAGTAGCCAGCATTATTGTCTAAAGTCTGGTAGGTCTTCTCAGAAACATTCACACACAAGAGCTTGTGTTTCTGCAATTTATCGATAGAAATGTGTTTTGGGTTCTACAAGTAAATGGCTGCGAAGTTTACGGAAGAATACATGTAAGAATTAAATATCAAGAGATGTTATGTGAGCGTGGCGATATACGCATTTTGGGGGCTTGAGGGGTGTTTTTCTGTGAAAAACGAGTAGATTCTGCTCTGATATATATGTATATCCCTCGGGTAACGTACCATCGCACGCTAAGTACCACAATTACATGTAGTTGTAACATAGTACATTATATAATATCGTGCTGAAGTTGAAGCAGTGTTCTCTCACCATTTATTATGATTATTATTATTATTTTGGATTAAGGGCAAAATGCAGATTTATGTACAAAAGTACGTGTATTTTCTCATAACCGTACATTCTTTGTTAACCTACTATTTGAATCATTATTGGACTTTTTTTCAGGAAAGTGAAATTTTGCCAGGTTTTAGATCAAGTAGTACTAGTAGTAGTGCAGAGAGTACTGAGGAAGCTGTAAGACCAAGTACAGGTAGATGGCGAAGAGGTAGAAGCAGAGGTGGTAGAGAAAGGGGTGGAAGAGGTAGAAGAGGAAGAGGAGTTAGCAGGCTATCTAGTAGAAGCAGATCTTCACAGAGATCATCGAGGGACCAGGTGGCAGAAGTTGCTGCGGAAAATCTTTTGAAAAGACAAGAAACAATGAGGGTAAGAGAAGGTTATTCAATTTTGGTAATTTGTATTAGGTATATGTTCTGCTAAACTGTTTTTTAAAATTATTTATGTATTTATTTATTTGTAATTTGGCAAAAAGGCAGGGTAATCTGCAATGAAAACATCATCTGATTTGTCTCTGAATAACACACCTCTCTAAAATCCCTGCTATAGTTGAGAAGAACTCATTAATGACATAGATTGCAATCCAATACTATCCAAAAGTTTTGAGCACTAGGGAATTACTGTATGTTGATGATCTTAAGGAAAATCAAGAATGAATAAGACATTTGGCAAGGCAGATTTGCATAAACTATTTATTTTTAAATCTACTGCTTATTTTTCAGAATGCTATTTCTAAAATGGATGTTGCCCAGTTAAGGGACATATGTTTGTCTATGGCTGAGAAGCATCCCAGTCTTGTATTTGACCTGTTACAGCCTCCAGTGCCACAGCCAGGTGGATACCATCCACAGCCTGATGTGGCATCACCATCCTGGTGTGTGTGCCAGAAATGTAGAGAGATGCCAACAGACATTGAAAAACAGTGTTGTGGAAAGGAAAACTGCATTACATTATTACCAGTAAGTGAAATTTCAGCAAAATATTTTATTCAAAATAAACATTACTTTAAGGCATATTTGACAAGTTTTTTTTCAAATTAAGTGAGACAGACTAAATACAATTTGCTGAGTTGACTTAAACCACTTGTGACTTGAACATACTCGTTTTCAGTGGTGTACATATGCTTACATACAGTTGCAAACCTTATCATCACATCTACCAGTTAAGTAATGTAATGTTCTTGTATTTTACAGGACTTCTCTGTTCTCAACTTAGATGAGGGGGTATTGAACCTTGCAAGACTTTACAGAAGGGATGTTCTGGCTCTAGACGATGAAGAAAACAACACAAAAGCTAACAGATATCAAGCGTATAGACAATTTACGCTGTGGGTCCACGGTCATCTAGGGGCTGGCAACAGGAGAGTAATCCCATCCTGCTCTGTGTGGGCAATTAGAGACAAATTTCCAGATGCCTATGGACATTATAGGGGGTTTATTCCTAACAGGATTGGCTAGCTAGAACTCCGTCAATTAGTAGTAATCATTTAGCACAAGCTAGTTAGAACTCTTGTCAATTAATAGTAATTATTTAGCACAAGCTAGTTAGAACTCCCTCAATTCTTAGTTATTATTTAGCACAGTTTTTTTTAAAGTTTTTAATGTGATAGACCCACACATCTCATAAACATATTGTGTGTTATGTTTGTTCAGTCACAACCAAATCACCTCTTCAGATTCACTATTTTAACTGCTGAAAGGTTCTCCTCTGAATGATGTGAGGCGGTGGTAAGCTAAGAATAAGGAAAACATACAGCTTGTGCTACACAATTACTGTTATATGATTCCAGTGTCAAACTTATGAACTTTGCTCAAGATCTCGTGTTTGTGTCATTTGCACAAGTTTTTTTAAAAGTATTTAAATGTGGTAGACCCATGTACACATCTGATAAACCTATTGTTTGTTATGTCTGTTTAGTCACAACCAAATCACCTCCTCAGATTCACTATTTTAACTGCTGAAAGGTTCTCCTCTGAATGATGCAAGGTGGTGGTGGTAAGCTAAGAATAAGGAAAACATACAGCTTGTGCTACACAATTACTGTTATATGATTCCAGTGCCAAACTTATGAACATTTTGCTCAAGATCTCCTTGTGTTTGTGTCATTTGTTCTCAGTTGAAAAAGGTCTTAGAACCTTTTACTCATTGACAGTAAATCTGGACTTCTTCTCCAGCACCAGCTGCTGAGTTGGAGGAGGCTGAATGGGTGCAAGGACTTTGGAAATGCGCCTGGGGTCATTTTCTTCTAAAACTGTCTTCTGCATTCCAATGGGATCCTGAATCCTCATTTTGACAGCGTCAGAATGCAGAGCCTTGATGTATCCATACTGTTTCCTGGACTTGACTGGGTGCACTGTCCAGCGTCCACTTTTTTTATTGTACACTCTGTGGTACCTTGAAAGAAATATGAACTCCAATAAATGTGTCAAGATTGTAAATAAAACTGCATTCATTTTTTTCTAGATTTGCATAAAAAATCAAGTCTTTTTAATGAAATATTGCCTTGAGATGTCTACAGCAAATCAATTTTCTTACCTTACTTCTCCATTTCTATTCACCTCCACTGGCCTATCCAAATTTAAGTTATGGTCCAGTGCAGCCAACCTGTTGCGTGCCCTGTACACGGGTGGTGTGTAAGCAAAGCGCTTGGCACAATACATTAGTAGATGTTGGTGGAAACCCTCCAACTCTGCTGTACTCCTAAAAGGGAAGCAAAGATAATTTATAGTCTACCATTAACTGAAGCTGTAATACATATGTAAAATATATAACGGGTGCATTATAGTGCTTATGACATTTGATATCCTTTGACTCAAACCAATTTTACAAAAATTATCATAAGCTTCTACTTTCCCGTGCCCTATGTGGATTGCTTACCTAAAATTGAGATAATACCCAACATTCTTCAGAAGCCTTTTATCTAGGACAACTGAAGCCAAGTCTTTCAACACATGGGCATGTTCTGAAGGGGAAAGCCACTCCTTGTCCCTTACTTCGTCTTCTGTAAGTGGCTCATGGAGGCAATGGTTCACTCCTCCGTAAGACAAAATCCACTCGTGTTGGTTTGTGATGTGGTTAAGCACACTTCTCCAGATACTCTATAACAAGCAATTTAAACTTACAATTACTCAGTGAACACAATAGAAAAACAATGCATTGATATTACAAAAATTTAAGATTTAAAATAACCTGATTCTTTAGTTTTGGCAGTCATAGGCAGAACACCAGATTCATGGGGATTTAGGGCAACAGACATGCACAGAGATTATATTTTATAACATACACTTACAAGCGCGTCTTAAAAACTACATTGCAACATACAAATGTTAGAATAAAACCTTTTTGAAAAGAAAAAAAATGATTTCGCTTCAATGCAACTTCCATCTGAATAATTGATCTCAAAACATCAATATAATTTACTAATGGGAAAATGACATGAGCAAAACTGACATGAAAGTAACCTAACATTACTCAGCACAAATGATGGATAGCTTTCAGCCTTTTTGCAAGAAAACCAGAAATGGTTAACAATATCCCTACACCACTTCAGGAGAACACCATTACCCTTCTTCTGAGCGACCTATTACAAGAAACACAAATGCATGGGTGCACCTTATTAGGTATAGGCATTTACATTACTTTCGATTATAATTGAGCAAGAAGAGAGGGATAATTTCTTGGATAGTTATTCATAAATATAACATTACTCAATTTACATGTTGACCATGTTAGAAATCCAACACAGGTGCGTGTACTTTTGACATACCTTGACCAGTTTTTTTCCCAGATTCTTTGCCACATGCCAAATATCATGTGAGTGTTTAATGCCGGGATATTCACTTTCTGAAAATAAAATTGAACAATGTCAAAATAAAGTCATGTAACCAAATGTGTAAGAGGACAAAAAAAATACTACCCTTCGCATGAATAATTTAATACTAAATTTTGTGAACGCAGAATATATACAGATCAAAATTTCAGTGACAAGTGTTAGTGAAAAAGTGCTTACTCATTACTGCACCTATCCCAATATGGGCATCAGTAACAGCCTCTACAATCTTTATTTCTTTGGCTTGTAACTCTCTCATGGCGGCAATAAACCCAGCCTTTTCCATGTTTGCTGATTTACGGTCCGTCATTCTTTTATCTAACGTATGGACCGTGAGAATTTTTTTTGTGTCATTGTCCATAAGTGTGTACGTGCAGTATTGAGCACTGTGACCTGGCGTATCGTTTCTGCCATCACCTACAAAACAAGATTATAACGCATATGCAGATAACACAATTCAATAAAAAATCATAAATTAAAACATTCATTTCATTGCCACTTAGATCGTTATAGTATTCAATAATATATTTAATAAAAATTGTTTCATTTGCACAAAAACATTCTTTTTATTATGATTCATAATTTCTATAAGTGTATACTAAAATAAACTTTAGTCTTTGCTGATTTATGATTATATGAGAAATGCAATGCCTGAACTCATCTAAAAGACTAACAATCATTATACAGCCAATGTTATCAGAACATTTGTTTTTGCTACCATGCATATAAAATCTGTACCTACCTAAAACAACTACATCTTTTTCTTTCATTTCATTCAACACCTGTTTCTGGTGTTCCTCCCAGTGCTTGTCAATAGTTGGGATGATGTATGTTCTGCTGATCTTCATGAATTGATCAGCAGACGTGAATCTAACATTCAGCATGTCAGCCCACATAGACATCTTGCTAAAATTGTTGCCGGAGGTCAGTATGGCTGCCGACATTAAAAAATCTCCGCTGTGAAGTCTGCGGTTGAGATGCGGCTGTGTGCACCACTGACCACTTAAGTGCCCAGAGTCACATACCTATAAATAAATTACACTTTCATTTCTGCTGGTCCATAATAACAAAATAATGTGCACAATGGTTGCTCCAACTTCCATAGAAATAGACGTACTAGAGTGGTTAATGTGTAGAGAATCATTATGCAGGGCTAAAGAACTTAAATTTTGCTGATATATTTTCATAGCAGCCTACAAGGAACATTCCTACATGAACAACAGTCATAAAATGCACATGTTAAAAACAGGGTGACTTTCAAATTTATGGTAAATACATACCCACTTGAGGTATAAGGCTGAACCAACGTAAGATTCCTTTATCTCTGTGGGTTTCTTACAAGATGCACAATTTGGAATGTATATTCTAGCCAGTTGCATCAACTGTTCCACGAAGACAAAACATTTTGTTGCATTGACTATATCTTCACAGTCCTCGTCACTTTCAATACGCCTGATTCCTGGTGGAGATGGTGCAGTGTCCTCTTCATTCTCTATAATTCCATCACCTCCTGGGATCTCAAACCCAAAATCCATCTCCTCAAAGGATACATCAGGTGCTATCTGGACTACGCCATCAGGTCTGATTGTGTAAATGTTATAAATCATTATATTAAACAATGTACTTACATCTTTTTACTAAAATGAGAATGAATGACATTAGTCAAGCATCTTTAATGATAATACTAACATTCAATTTTTATATACACACTTTCATGGTAATTGAGGAGATGCTTGGTGAATTGCACAAATTTACAAAGAAATAAGAATAAAAAAGTGGGACATTTTTCCTGTAAACATTTAGTGCAATACCTGAGCCCATTAGGCAATTGCATGACATAAATCTTTCGAACTGTATTTCTATCATTTATTTGGCATTGTAATCTTTTACTTGAAAAATACATAAAAAATACTTACAATACAGCATAAATGTCAATAGCTGGGTCGTAATCTGGGTCCTCCTCTTCATCATCACCACTAACTTCAATTTCAGGATTCTCCACATGAATGTCTATTGACAAACTGCAATTATAAGGTGTTGCAATTAGCAAAAATGAGACAAATCATCATTCAGTATATGTCACTATCAATCAACACAAATTAATGATTTCTAATGTGTAAATATTGTAGGATTCTACACCTCTCTCTTCACAAGATTAAAAAAAAACTCACTTGAAGGGATCACAGAAGGAATCAGACAGCTCAGTAGGTTTATGTGCACGGATGCCAGAGGCTTGAGCTTTTCCTTCACTTTTCCTGTAATGGATTTTTAAACATCATATGAAACAGCAATGAAATAAGCACCTATATCCAAAATTACAAATTATCTAGGATTAACCAATGAGACAAAGCAGGAATTATATGGTCGTTCTAATATTTAGCTATATAAGTGAAAAAAAGACCAATTAATATTGGCAGAAAGGGGGTTTGTCTGGATTCACGGAAGGAAACACATTTAAAGTGTAGTTTAAAAAGCTCTGATTATTTTCTTTGATAACAGGAAGACTTCATTTGATGTAAACCTACTCTTTATCTGATCCAGCTTCTTTTGAAAGGTGCTCCAATCTTGACACCATCATTCTAAAAAAAAATTAGGAAAATGAAACTTGAATGTATTAAAGAAAAAAAATCAGATGAACAACATTGGATGGACAACATTGATTGAGTTATAACAATAATTATGAGGGCCAGACATAATTTTGAAATTAGAATATTTTATAAGGATAAACTTACGGCTCTGATTCACAAGATGATATTTCTGAGGCTGACGGTGTTTTCTCCACCATGTGTTTGCCTTTCATCTTCATGTCTGGTGTAGATGTTTTGGCCCAGGTTGATGGTACAGCTGTGGCGACTGGACCCAAAAGCATCTGCTTCTCCTGTGAGAAACCAGATGTAGATGGTACAGCAGGATCCTCAGATACTGCAGCTTGAGAGAGGTCATACCTAAAACAATATATATTTGCCAATGCTTTATTATTTTTTCCCAAAATTATTATCCTTTAAAAATTTTCTTTAAAAAGTAATTCATACATATTATGTTTCCATAATAAAAGCAGTTACTAGACCTTTTTATAACATTTCATTGTCAGAAATTGGAATGCAAATGCATTCAAATGTTGGAAAATGTGCAATTCTAAGCATGTGGGCAAAGCTAATTTGCTCTCTCTGATCACAAATATCAACATATTTTTATTTGTAATAAACGCTGACATTTATTTGCTTACAGGATATATATTATGTGGCTTTTATGACATATGATTCATATATTAATGTCAGTGGTTTGTGGTATATGTTGACATACATATGATGCATTAGATGAGATCTCTAGAATTCACATGAGAACTCTGTCAAGCAGGGAATTTAAATATTGTTTGGGATTACTATTTCTATGTCAGCCGTGTTACAGTCAATTAAAATGCAAGCTCTTCCTCTTCTCCTCACCCTGATTTCTCATTCGTTGTAAAACACTGAATGCAATCTATAAGATTCTGCTACGTATGGTTTTATGAGAACAAAGCGTTGCACGTGTCATCTAGTATTACTACGACTACTTGTACACATCGGTTGCCCTAGACGGTAGAACTATTTCTCTCTCATTCTATTAAGACAGAAAGCATATTCGTATGAAATTTGTGTACCAGATAAATTACTCCGTGGTCTTGATACCAATTTACATCATAAACAAAGCCGACAAATACGACTTACCGATCTAGCAGAAACATGGCTACCGCTTCGTCCGTCTTTGCTTCCATTTTGCCTTTCAATTCTTTCCATCTCTCTATTTCCACTCCAATGTACACTCTGCTTTTTGCGATCTTCAGAGCTGAAGCCTGCTTTCTTCTCTTTTTTTCAGATAAAGTTAACAAGTTTCTCCTCGCTCTCCTCTTTCTCCCTCCCGCCTCGTCCGCCATATTTGTTTTGATGGGTATGCAAATCAGCAATACGTCATACATTACTACGTCATTCAGCGGACTTTTACGAACAGGAGGTCGGAAAAATAGGTTAAACTTACAACCATAAATTTAAGAAAACTGCAGGTTTACAGCTATTTTTTAGCCGAACGAGAGATTAATGAGGTTAATCCTTTGGCATGTCGGCATTACTTGCGTCGTATTAGCAGCTAGTAGAAGTGGTTTATATGCGTTAGTGGGGATTCCCACTCGGTTTGTATGCATCTTTAATGTTAACTGTTTGGAATTGGGGGGCGAGGGTTCGCTTGGCAAAACTCTTGATATAAATTTCATGTATACATCTTGATGACTTTGCATTGTCTGTTGAGATATTGAATGTGTCTGTATGTATTCTGATCACTGTCTATGTCTTTATTGTCACTGTATGTGTTTATTATAATGAAATATTATATTTTGATCACTGTGTTACACATTTTTTAAAAATGGCCCAATTCTTTTGACCAAGTGGGCCAAAATGGCCCTACCAGATTTTGACCCAGGAATAAAGATCCCTGTTATTCTAAGGAAATTCCAATGGATTTACTTTTTAAAACATAAAATCAATAGAATGTTTGTAATATAAATTTTCAAAACAACACCAGAGGGCAAATTAAATCAAATCAACCAGTGGCTAAACACCGGCAGGCTTTATCAATTTCACCAACTTGTTTATTTCAAACAATGCACTTTTCGCACATGGGCAATCGTTTGAATCCTGTGCTATTGTGTGAACAATTTATTTGAATGAATTATAGAAATCAACTTTCCTTTGGTTTGTTACATATTTTTATATTTCAATATGTGATACTTTACTGCTTGGGGATGCTCTTCCCATTGCTGCATTTTACAATGTAGTGATTCCTTTATCTACTTGGCGGCAGCACCTTACAGTAGAGCTGAAGTCTTCAGCTAGTCTCAGTGATGTCTTTGTGTGTTTCTGTCTCTGTGTGAATGTGTGTGTGTGTGTGTGTGTGTGTGTGTTTGTGAGAAAGATAGAAAAAGTTTGTGTGTGTGTGTGTGTGTGTGTCAGTTAGTTATGTTCAAAGTGACAAGGGTTAATGTTATCTGTTTGGAGTTGGGGGGGGCGAGGGTTCGCTGGGCAAAACTCTTAATATAAACAAAATTTCATGTATACATCTTGATGACTTTGCATTGTCTGTTGAGATATTGAATGTGTCTGTATGTATTCTGATCACTGTCTATGTCTTTATTGTCACTGTATGTATAATATATAAGTGCTTGCTTTATCCACTTGGTGGCAGCACCTTACAGTGGAGCTGAAGTCTTCATTAAATCTCATTGATGTCTTGGTGTGTTTCTTTCTCTGNTGATTGATTGATTAATCAATTATAAATGAGAATAGAGCGGCCCTCCCAAAAGTCATTTCTACATGTAGTTTGATAATGTTTGTTTACTCAAGAAATACAGAGGAAAAAAATAGAACCAGTACGTTTTAGTTGCTTATATAATTTACGGCCTCCTGTCTTAGTGATTAAATGGCGTTTGTTATTTCGAATTCGAAATAAGTGAGTTGTCTCTTCATATGGGTTTCGACGTCTTTATGACTGGGTTCCCACAGATTTAGATCGATCCATCTGGATAACCCTAACTCCCTGGGGGTTCAC
Source organism: Lingula anatina (assembly GCF_001039355.2). Next base: position 40,673 of record NW_019775927.1, on the reverse strand, counting down.
GCTAAATTGCTGTCAGCTTCCGGGAGCCGAGCGCGCACAAAAGTTAATTACTCCCTTACAGCTTTTAGTAGGCGGGACAGATATTTAAACCGGTTAAGCTGACACCAATCTAGTGAGATTCCCCAGGGGGATAGATCGATCTAAATATCCGTGGGAATGGTCTCTATGACGTATCTTGAGTTAGGTGCACCATTAGTAGGTGGTTTACGCGTTTTACATTTGTTTAGAAACCAATCAACCAATCGAAATTTCTAGCATCTTTATTCCATTGTGCTTTTCCTTTGTAATGCAAAGGTTAAGCTTACAAACCCTGTTTTTGTCTTTGTGCAATCCCCTATGGACCGACAAGTTTCACGCAATACATCTTCATTATCAACGCTTAGCTTCAACACAGCTATTAATGAATGGCTCACCTGTCAACCTGCCACCAAGCCTTTCGCTGGATCATCATTCAACGTTTATTTGTACGACTATTTGTTAAAAAGAGAGTGTATTTTTGTCAGCATTTAAATGCACCACGAAAGAAAAAAAGAAGACGTTACAGGCGGAGGGTTCGCAATATCATAATAATAGTTCAACCTGCGTGGATGTATTGAGTGGTTGCTAACCATGTCAGTTGCAATAGCATAGCATCTTTGGACAAACTGAATCTTCTCGAGGCCCACGTAGATTATGCGCATTTGCATTCATTTAGCTAATTTGCTCGTCCTAGAACGCAGGGAGCCGTGAAGTAAACACAAAACAACTGTCATACGATGTCAACTTGGGAGAAGGTTAATGTCAGCTTTGTCAATCTACCCTCAATAAATGTTAATTGGTAACAGGAGTTTTAATCTGCAGTGAGTGATACGAGCATGCATTGCAGGCTGAAGAAATAATGAAAAATTACATAGATAAATATGCTGATCTACCTGCATAGAATCGAAGATGTAATAAATCATCACTAGTTTTAACCGATAGTGGGAAGGAAGCGATACAGACGCGTGCCAACACGCTCCCAGCTGAGAAAGACGAAAAAATATATGTTGTAGGCATTTTTTGCGTTATGGTATAGGTATCAGGATTCCTCTCCTAGGCAGACTGCCATTGGTTTTATTTTTCTGTACCCGCGAATGCTGCCGGGCTTGTAGAAATACAGGCTATTTGAATTCGTTTGAATAGAACTGATGGTCTAGCCAACAATTAGCTTACAAGGAATTCAGTGCAGAATCCCCAAATCTTACGTATATCATATTCCACGTTAGCTCTAGTATGATACAAGTGGCATTTTGCAAATGCTTGCTGTCAGTTGAGGCGATCTATTAAAATGACGACCCGGAAAGGATTTTCATTTCTAGAACTCCCTACCTGCATGTGTCGAGTTTGAATTAAATTGCTTTCCTCTAGAACATATTGATCTCATTAAAACAGATTTACCTCTGATTTTGGAATTTATTTTTGACGAACGAATGCCTTTCATCATTTTCACCTTTCTTCGTCTGCCCTTGTTCTCCCCATTCTTTTACAAAAGTATTTTCATCCCATCTTTTCTCATTTTTTTCACATCACTCTGATATGGCTTCTGTGTAAGTTTGTCTTTTGGGTGTATATTATTTTGTGCCACAGGATGTTCTGACAGCTAAATTTCATCATCGGCGTAGCTCATTTTTTTTTTTTTCAGAAATTCTATCAAATTATTCTCCGACTAAAACTGCTCAACATCGGTGTCAAACTGATGTATGTAAAAGGGTGCCCTTTACTCGTAAGGCCAGAGAAATGGTATACAAGACGTAAAAATGTACGCGATATGCCACAGTAACAAGCTGTTGCTTTACGTCCATCTGGAATCAGAGATGCCAACCATAACAATAAATCGTTCCGCTACCGAAATTCGTACACGTTCCCCTTCCTTGTCACTCTGTAGTACATTAAGCAGTCTAGGTCGATCCTTCAGTGCTTAAAACGATTCGGCAAGTGACCTGTGTTGTACAGTATAGTTATACACAGAGACGTTAAGCTAAACACATTGGAAAGCGCCACCATGAAGTGGATGTGGGAAGCGTTGGGGGACAAAATTTGGGATCGTTTGAAACTTTACGGATGGGCGCGGAGCCGCGGGGAGACACATCAGGAGACGGAGGATGTAATGACCACCGGGGTTTTAGAGAGGTTGAAACTCCGAATGGGCGGACTCGGAGAAATTTTGGACAACTTTTATGCCACTTTGGATGAGGATTCTATCGTTATATTCACCGCCGTGTGCTACCTCCCGCCCGCCATAGCCTGGATTTTATATCATTTGTACTTCTTGAGCTTAACTTTGCGCAACTTCGCCCTCCTGCCAGGCGGGTTGCTGCTCCTGCTGTTCACCGTGCTTAGTCTTTCCAGAAAGTTCGGGTTTACTCTGAGAAGAGTGAGGGTGTCCTTTGAAACAGGTAGGAGGGAGTGAGTGGCTGTGCAGACCTATATGGCACGTCTGTTCAATAAAAACAGGTCGTTAGCAGAGAGAGAGAGAGATATGGCTGGAGAGATAGAGAGATGGAGAGAGAGATTGGGTTCCTATACTCTGAACAGGGCCGTAGCCTGAGCAAAATGCCAGGGGGGGCAGTAAGCGGACACGAGGGGGTGAAGCACCCGAGGTGAGGGTATGGGTGTGGAAATTTTTTAAAAACTGTATGTATAATACTGCATTCTGGTGCATTTTAACTGTTATTTATTGCTCAATCAGAAGTCAAAAATTGTGGGTTCATATTGCCATTTTGCCATATTTGCACCTCAAATCGCAGGGGGGGCAGCTGCCCCCCCTGCCCCCCCGGAGGCTACGGCCCTGCTGAAACGGTAAAATGTTCGCACAAAACATGCAACCGCGACAGCTGAGCGGCAAATCTATGCCAAAATTATGTCAAATATCCGAAACATGATGTAGCCTCCATAGCTGACACTTCATCCATTTCCATGTATACCAGTGTGTCAGAAAAAAAAACTCATCTTAGCGAAAAACAATTTGATTCCAGAAAATAAAAACTAGATTCAAAATCTTGTATACAGGTGTGCGATTCGTAGGACGGCACGTAGAATGAACACATACCGCCCAGTAGGCCTAGAAGAATGTTTAAACATCAATTAATGTTAAAACACTAGTTAAACTGTACGGTTAAACGGGGGCTCGGAAGTCTATTTGCATACCATGTGATGTTGTGACTTACGATTTATAGCTGACATCCAGGTCGTTAAATTTGAATACATGTCTCGTTTACAAATTCTATAACAGTTAAAAATTCCCCCGAAATAATACTCGTACCTTAAGACAACCATTTTTTATTGCAAATCTGAATGTTTGAAAGAATGGAATCTCAGCCTTATTGTAAACAATTCTATCCGTTATGTGCAGGCAGGTGCGATAAAAATTAATAGACGTAAAGCTGATTCTGGTACATGTACTAGATTTTTGGGAATATATGGGGGATTTATATGGGCCCAGCGATGCAACTGCATTACCGGTTCTAGTAAAAGACATCCTGCGATTCAGCATTTCTTGAGGATCGCGTTTTATTTTAAGTAAAAGTATCCTGATAATAAATTTAAAGGGTTTGTTTTTAGGTTATGGTACGGCAAATTATAAGCTTTGAACATCGGGTGGGAAAGATCACTTATCTTTACTTCACTGTGTTAGAAATTCGCCGTTGTGATTTCGATTAAGGCATATGCAGATGGTAACGAACTTTCAGTGAAAATAAAATTTGTGCACGGTTTGTATCTCAAAGGTGGCGAATCGGTTGATGATTTCCTATCAGGTCTACTACATCTGTGGGTTTTCATTCAGTTTTGACTGTTGTGCGACAAGTGCTCCATACAGCAAAAATCACATAACAAGTACTAGAAATTTTCCAAATCTGGAATCTCATTCTATCTGATGATATCAGATATCTTGAATAAGGAGTGTTTCCAAAATATACAATGTGGCGACATTTATGGCTCAAACATGTAAGTTCTTTCTGGTCAACAACAATAGGAAAGGGCATCCGGGCTAGCTTAATCAATAGGCCTACTTCTGCGCCAGTATGCGGGCCACTTGTCCACTTTTTTTGTTCAGAAACGCACATTTTAAATATAATGTTATATTGATTGACAAAAAAGACAATGATCATTCGCTGATTGCATAGAAATGATGACAATAAGATGAGGCTTTTAAAGTTTTGAAATTTGTTTAACGATGTTGTTATTTCAAAAGCAAAATAAATTCAAGCAGCAGTTAAAGAATCATAGATGTCAATCAATATGGAAGAGAGCTTCCTGAACTACGTTTTACTTTAAATTTATTATTGTGGATTGCCCACCGAGTAAGCCACCGAACAAATTATAATACATGTTAGAAAAGTTATTTTTTATTATTACTGTATCACAATAAATGAGCCAAGGCATATGTCTTAAGTAGCCTATTTATTCTTTTAGTTTCACGTGTCTAATTCTATGCAAAACTTGCTAAAACTGCCGTAAACCTCCGATTCAACAAGCTGATAATTGATATTCTGTTTATTCGGCTGTAAAACGATCCTCAGCATGTGCATGTCAATCAGACGTGTGACATTGAATATTGCTGCACTCGAAATGGAACCGCTGCAGCTGGAAGCTATTGAAAGTGCTATGTGTTGCACCGGGCCAAAAGGTCCCGTCCGGACACACTCGTTGTTAATGTCTTCGCCAGATGACATCTTAATTACCGACCTTTTGACGCTGTTTCGACATTTTTGAGTGCGGGGTCACAATACTTGGACGCAGTCCTTGCGACATGTGTTAGTTCACAATAGGGAAGTGTGTGAAAAAGAAAGTGATTCAATTGCGCAGGCATCAAATAAAATGTGATTTAATATTACATGTAAGTACGCCCAAAAGAATATGCTTTAATAGTTGTTAAAATGCATAATTGGCCTATAAATTGAGTGTATGTCGGGTGCATTTACACATATGAATTTTTATCACAGAGAGAGAGAGAGAGAGAGAGAGAGAGAGAGAGAGAGAGGCTTCTTTTTCTTTTTTTTCTGCTTGTCTGAATATTCAAAAATTGTTCTTTATAAAGTGTTCTGTATTCACCACATCCTTCACCGCCGTATTGAATCTAACCAACACGTCTGTCCACGGCCCCCAGCACAGGGGCTACTTTCGGTAAAAAGATACCATTAACATTCAACCAAGCTGCAGCATAGTACGCGCACATGTTTTCTGAGATACAGGATTACGGTATCTCAAACGTGACATTTAGAATTCGTGTCATTTCAGTGAAAACGGCACGTGTGGTATGAACAACGAAGATACTGTTACACACTATGACACTGCTACATGTAGGCCAGGTTCGCATGGCAATCATCTAGGTCAAATCTATTTACGCTATTCGATCCAAATGACATTTCACATTTTCGAGTAACTTGATAACGTACTTTTAATAATTTGTAAACGTCGCCTAACCGATCCAAAGTCGGGCCATCCTCGGCCAGTGTGAATACGACTTGGGAATAATAATAATAATAATAACAATCTATAAAACTTCCTAAAACCTCTGCCTATTCTTACCATTAAAAGTTGCCCTTCAACACCAGTGGAGATTCCAGGCGTTTATGTCTGATTTATTGCCCATTATGTCTTTTGATGCGGTTTCGACTTACTTGGCATCAAATTGTAGAGTCGTGGTGTCAACTGTGAAAACAATTGCTAACAATGCAAAAACGAGTGCTTAGTGCTCAGTGTGTGTGTGTGTGTGTGTGTGTGTGTGAGAGAGAGAGAGAGAGAGAGGGAGAAAGAGAATTTTGGGGTTAGAGAATATTGGAGAGAGAGAGAGAGAGAGAGAGAGAGAGAGAGAGGGGTTGTGGTGTTAAAGATTATTGGATAGAGAGATAGAGAGAGATAATTTTGGGATTAGAGAATAATTGAGAGAGAGAGAGAGAGAGAACAACAGCAACGACTTGTGTACTTCCCACTCACCGTTACATATATACAATAAAGAGCATATAACAGTGAATATCAGGTGCCAGCCTATCATCATAAAACAATAAACCTTTGTTAGTGAATGATGGAATGAAGGGCCATATAAACTGGATGTCATGTTACTCTTCAACTTGTGCAAATGTGACTCTTATATATTCCCTGACCCTGTATGACTGTTATTTCATTATTATACGAACACCTTGTGCCTGTAGATCCGCTTTCTGTTACCGCACCGCGTTTTGAAACCTCACCGCTTTATACAACATAAGTAAGACGTGAGTACGCGTCTTGCAACGGCGACGCATTTTACCAACACTGATTCGAAACTTGTACCAGGTCGAAGTTGTATGTGGTACTGATCTCTTTTAATATATTTTGTATATTTGAGTTGGACTGACAACGCAAGGGCACAGGTTATATCGTTATGGCGGAAGCAGCCCCCGCAAAAGGTAGGAGTTAACTTTATGGAGATTTAGAGCCATCTGCTACTGTATTCTTGAAGTTCAAAATTTCATTGTTCATTCAATTCTGGTAGGCCAACTTTTTACTCCAGATGCTTCCAGAAGTAATGTGCTGTCCACGCAAATATATAAAAGCCAGTGATTGGATAATTCGAATTAAAAGTAGACAAGTGGATTATTAACTTTTAAAAGTTGCCGAAGAGGGTGCCCTTAAGACCTTAAGATAATCATTTCTCTTCAGTGACAAGAAACCGAACGAAACAAAAGTGATATTCTCATTTCGGTTAGTACCGTATACTCACAGACGGGGTGTCCTAATACAGTGCAGTTGTACATCAGGTTTCTTAATATTCTGATAGTTTGATTCACGCTAAATGCACATTTAATGTTTGGTTTATTATCTAAAGCCCTATGTCGTCTGTATCGTATGTTATCTTCTGCATCCGGGAACACGAAGTTCACAGTGAAATTTGTTTTTCATTGCCTCTTGTGCAATAATGATAGAAAAAGTAAATCGTTTTTAAAGAGCTTGCATCGACGAGTCAGTCATGTAATCAAAGCCCTCTGACAAAAAGTCAAAACGTCACGGCTTCTTAGTTGGAAAACACATTCGTTTTTTTTAATAACACAGCGATATAATCTAATATACAATTAATGGCTTATATTGTAATTCGATGAGTTGTTAGCGGGACTGCTCTCATTTCTGCCATCCAAATTACGAGATCGATTATTTCTGAAAGCAAAGGGTATTTATACCCTAAGGGTGCTTTCCCAGAGATTTAGATCGATCTAAAGAATAAGATTTAGATCGACCTAACTCCTTGGAGGTTCACGCTAAATTGCAGTCAGCCGAGCGGGCACCATAGTTAATAACCCCCTTACAGCTTTTAGTAGGCAGGACAGACGCTTAAGCCGGCCAAGCTGACAGTAATCTAGTGAGACTCCCCACAGGGATAGATCGATCTAAAAATCTATGGAAATGGGGTGTTAGACACGATTGAAGTTGGGCACACGGAAATTTTTTCCACAGCTTGGTCATGTTTAAAAAATACTATTCTGGTACCAACCCTTAAAGTGCAGTATTCGTAGGCCGTGTAGGGCTCAGTTACAACAAGAATAGCAGGCGGGTGTGTGTGGGCAATGTTTACACAATGACCGGTGGTTGTTTTGAAATACATGTACATATAGGTACTGACGCACTGGTCATGGTGTACATACCTCGGACAAAAAAAAAGTGAAGTTGATGGCTACCGAATGTCTTCTTGGGTTTAGATATTCATACATTGTACCAGGTATCCTGCTTGGTCTAAATAAACCTAGGCATTTTTTTAAATAAAAATTAGAGCAATTACGTTAAAAAAGTCCAAAAGATTTAGTGTCACTTGATAATTTAAATTGTCTTCTGTAGCATTCTACCTGAGGCTATATATTTTTTATCTCACTGACTCAGTACATACATGTACAGTCGTTAAACTGAAAAGTGCGTGCACAATCAGCGTTCATTCGCTGCCTAATTTAAACACGGAACCGGTCTAACTTGCGTCATCACACGATGAGTCTACTTAATCTCCTAAATGTGTCAAATAAGCAGTTTGATGGTACAATTTTAGGCTATTGATCCACATGTGCATTGAGCTTTAAATTATCTTAGACGATCTTGTTCTTATACCATGGTTTAAAGATATATATATATCAGACGGGTCGTATTGGTGTCCCAGTGTGAGCACAACTTAGCGCCCTCAGGCTCCTCATCTGCCCCCTTTTTGCTAATGAGTCACAGTTTTAACATATCTCTAGCTTGCAGACACTCTTCGTCATGCCTAATATGATGGGACTGAACTGGTGATACGAGACCCCCATGCGTGTGTGTGACATTTCGAGACATCGTGCGTGAAAGAACGCGTCGTTTTTAACACGACCTGGTCGCTGGCATGGCTTTCTTTTTCCTTGGATATCAGGCCGTTTTTAGAAGCGCGGGGACCTAGACAGACGGACCACTTTGCACGAAATCGTGTCCTCGTGTTGCAGCTTAATGAAGACTTTCTTTGAGTGTTTGACGGCAAGAAATGCACGGTAGGTGAGAGACGGTCATTGAGTGTGAAGCGTTCACGTTTACGTTCCTGTCCTAGGCGTGTATTGATGGTGGTCCTGTAGCACACCAGTTGTCAAGTGGGTTCAGCGTGTTGGAGGTTAGAAAACCTCTTCACCATGCTATAACTGCTTTGTTAGCAAGTTCTTTTGGACATAGGTAAGAGTATAGCGCAAGGACTTTTGCCCATTGTTTATTCGTTCCCGCTGTGTCCGGATTGATCTCACGTGTGCAGGCAATAACCCTGCTACATTGGTGGCTAAGTGTGCTTTAATTGTTTTCACTGCGAGCTGTTTTCCTGCGGGAAATCTCTGAGAACATATCGAGGCACTGCGTTCTTGACCTTAAACGAAAGACACTGGCAGGAATGTGACCACGAGACACTCTCTATAATTAAGATACATAGTGATTTTCAAATGGACGTGTCTTAGAACTTTGTTATTCCTTAGTCTACCAAGTATGTTCAGTTCCGCGTTAGACTGGATATTATAATTAATTATAAGATTTGTGCTCGCGTGCGCAGATTTGTGCTCACACTATTACGCGCGCAGGCACACGCAAACACACACACACACACACACTTACACACACAGATACTCACACAACACAAAAGAGAGAGAAAGAGATCTGATAACGTGCTTATCTAAGGGGAATAGATATAGATGCAATTGCCAGCATCGCGGAAGCTTGCGGTTTATCAGAATAATGACAAACGAATATTTAACCACAATGATAATGTCAATGTAAAAAACAGCGGATAATATTTTTCTGACCTATGATACAATGTTTTATGTGGTCGTGTTGCCCATCATAACCATTATTCTCTGTTCCTGAAACAAGGCAAAGTTTTTCAACAATGGGAAAGAAGCTGGGGACCTTTCTGTAAAAGCCCGTACTGGGTCTAAATGCTTTTAGAATAATCCACGTGTAGGGTGTGACAGTACTGCATCTTGTTTCCTTCTTGCATTTACAGATTTAGTTAAAACATGCAGGTAAATAATCAAACACAATTTCGCCCCCCCCCCCTTCCTGTCCAACCGGCATCTGGAAAAACATTTAAGCAAGATAATAGTTTGTTTATTTTTTTTACTCAAAGTGACTAAAGTGGCAAATTGCATTCTTTATTTTTTCACGCATGATATTTCCTTAGTTAAGCAATTGTGCAATAATTTCAAATGGCACGTTTTGTTTTGGTTTGTGATACACGTGAATCATCGCGAGCATGTCATAACCTATTCAAAATGAAATTGATCTGTTATTTGTGGTGATCGTTGACATTTCGTGTAACTTTTTTTATTGTTTCAGGAGAAGAATTACAGACACTTTTACACAAAGGATGTCATTTTCTGAAGATGCGCTCTCGTGGACGCACGTACAAAAGATTCTACGTCGTGGACGAACAAAACAGACTAGTGTACGATGGCTCCAAGAAGCCAGGAAGAAAAAAGAACGAGGAAATCGTCGGTATGTTTGTTCAAATTTTGTCAGTGTGAATTAGATATTTTGTGACGTTTGTTATTTCTAATGCATCATCGTGGTACTGTTTTATTGGTTGAATTTGAAAACGAGCAACAGGTTTGTCAACCGTTAGCAAAGTCCATCATGTTATTTATCGATGGCTAACTATATATACCCGATACCTCTCTCTCTCTCTCTCTCTCTCTCTCTCTCTCTGTGTGGTTATGTGTGTGTGTGTGTGTGTGTACTTGTGTTTGCTTGTGCAAGCTCGCGTTTTGTACCATATAATTATGTGTGGACGTGTACGTTTGTTTCTCTCTCTCTCTCTCTCTCTCTCTCTCTCTCTCTCTCTCTCTCTCTCTCTCTCTCTCTCTCTCTTGTCTTACGGCATGTCAAGTTATGCATTTGATAAAAAAAAGTTGCAAACATATTCCTTTGATACAGTTCAGGTATACATATGTAGTACATGCCGCGTATGATCATGATATATCGCAAATTACCTACGTGTACTGTCTTGTATTTCTTATACGCGCCACTGACATCATGAGACAATTTCGGCATGTTATTATTTGTGAGTGCATATGTTTATGTTTGTGTGTGTTTATGTGAGTGTGTATGTGTGTGTGCGTGCGTGTGTTTGTATGTGTGTGTGCGTGCGTGCGTGTGTGTGTGTGTGTGTTTGTGTGCTGATAACCGATACGTCCTCAGCATGTGCGTTTGACTGACGTAGATATGTTAAATTATGTCTTGCAAAGTATGCATTATTCTGTTTCTCCAAGTATGTATTCACATTTATTTTTAGTTGATATATCTGACATAACAGATATAAGGGAAGGGTGGGAGACAGAAACCTTCAAGCAAAAGAAGAAAAAGAATGTGCAGGTAAATAGCCCATTTTATTTCTTCACCATTGGAGTTTTTTCAAATGTAATTGAAACATCGGCATGTTTCTTATTGGAATATACTGGGATAAATGTGCCATGTGGCGTTTTGTCACTCTCAATGTGCTGTACGACTTATGGAACGTCAGGAAAGCATTTTGTTCTTAGTATCATGACTAGGTGTTCAGTCGAAAGTGGAACTGTGTGTCTGATGAGTAAAATTGAATATGTATTGAAATACATTTTTCCTTTAAGCAAACCTGCTGCTTTTCTCTGGTCTTTGGACCAAAAGACAAAACGTTAGACCTAGTTGCTGACACGGAAGAACTAAGAGACAAGTGGGTGAAGGGGCTGCGATTCATGCGCAAGAAAAAGAAAGGAGGAGAAATTACTAGTCACTTTGAAGAGTATCCTTTTATTGGTAACCCAAAAAAATTTAAAAAAACACCCACACATACAAACACAAACAAATGAAAAACAACAGAAAAAACAGCACCTTCCTCTAATGCCTTTTCCTTTTCATATTCTTGATTTCAATGAAAACTGTCTTGATGCAATTTTAGAGTCTATTAGCATTCGAAAGTAGTGAACGGTATTATAGCTTATACTGGTAATAGATTGTACATGCATGTATTATGAAGAAGTACAGGCAGGAAGAATACAACGCTGACCCGTTAACACGTCCCGTTGTTCAAGTTACTTTAGGACAGTAAAAGGGTTACTTAAATTTAGCACATTGTTAACTCAGATTGATCTCAATATTTTGAAACTTAAAAGAATATCCGTAACGGAAGGAAAACGCAAGAGAGTAAAAGAAGAATTAACATACCACAGTGATATTAATGTGGCGCACTTGATGTCTGCATACACTATTGCTGGCTTCAACATCTCAACATGGATTTTTTACAAGTACAGTNAAGGGTTGGGTTTTTGTATAATCCTTCAGTCTTTCTGCATCATCTTCAGTGTCACGGACAACATCCTTTGGTTTATGACCTTCTTTGGAAGGTAATACATTTTCATCCTCTTTAGGCAGAATGTTTCTCTTAGCAGATTCTTTCTTGTAATCTGCTGCAGCAAGTGCTAATGAGTCTGTTTCGGTGGGAAAGGCAGGGTCTGGTTTTTCTAGCGGACCTGTCAGTGTGTCATGTTGTGCATTGACAGAACCATGTACTAGTAACTTGTGCTCATCTAGTGCATGATCTAAAATCAAAGCATGCATTGTATAGTGTTAGTGAGGCATGCAAATCATTAATAATTCAAAAAAATCTTTTGAAATGTGCAATGTGCTTTTAATAAAAGCATGATTTTTCACAATTAATGTGAAGTGCATAAGTCTACAAATATGTGACAAACCTCTAACAGAGTTACTATGAATGCTAATAACAAGCAGAATTGTTACAGCAACAGCATATACCATCACACCATTTTATAAATTCTATTGAAACCAAACTTTATTCATTTTCATGTCAACCATATACATGTACTAAGCTTAGTCCCCTACCAGCATTTCCGATACCACTCTCTTCCTGCACATTTTCATTGGTTAATCTGGTTTTCTGAGAGGTGGTAATCACTGGTGGAGAATCTGAACCTTCTCTTAGTTTCTGTGATGTTTCACTCTCCATTACAAATGGCTCTTCCTCCACACTGGAGTCTGAAGCATGCACTTCTGAATTCAATATCAAACATGCATTCAACTGACATGCAAAAAAATCTGACTTTCATTTATTTTCATCTCAGAACATTTCTTTTAATTGTCCTATATTTAGCAATGTGAGCTTAAAATACATACCCTGAATTATCTTAATTTACCCTTTTTTAAATTCTCCAAAATTTATAAACAAATAACTGAGAAAGGACAATATAAAAGATAAATAAACAAGAAGAAAATGCAAAGGGGATTAAAGCAGCGATATAGGATATGAAGCCAAATACACCTTTCTCTAAAATACCTTTTCCATTTTTGATGGTGGAGGTATCATCATCAACAGTATCACAATCAGGGTCCTTGCTACTGCAAAAACTGTCTGATTTTTCTCTTTCCTTAAAACCCTCCATAAACCGCAAGCTCCTGTTTAATTCTTCTTCATGATCAAAGCCTGGTTCATCAATACTAAGCTGTTTCCGTGTTTTATGGGCAAGACGATCTGAATATTAAGCAAAGCTTGTGGGTTCAGATATTCAAGTGGGATAAAGAATAAAAAACATGCATCTTACCATATTCCCTTCAGCCAATTTTGCAGTCCTGTGCCTTATTATATTTAATTAAACCAGAAGCAAGTTATTACTATAGTATTACTACTTTTTAAAAACGCGCTTGTTTGTAGTCCAAGCACTACGGCCAATTTGGAAAAGGATCAAGAGGTGGGATAAAGCCATTCACTGACAGCTATTTTTCATCTTCAGTTAAAATTAAGATAGGAGGGTGATCTGAGAGCAGGATATAGACCAACATACAAAGGGAAAAATACAGTGTCTCAGAAATATGTAGGACACATAGGCTATCATACCCCGAACAAATAAAGGGGCAGTTGTCCTTCTGTTTCCAGCCTGGGCAGCATAGTTTCCTTCATCATCTATATCAGACCCCTTGATAACAAGCATATGCTCTCTCCCTTCAGAGACAATCTTATACTTGGGACCATCTTGGATAAGGTCGCCATCTTTAAACCAAGTGACAGTGGCGTCATCTTGGTTCAATTCACATACAAAAGTAACATCTGTTCCCTCATCTACTTCCTTTTCCTCCAATCTCTGTGTGAACTCTATGGATGCTTCTGTAAGACATGCAGATAAAACATGCAGCATGCAGTTATTTGCAGTGAACTATTATTTGCACACTATGTATTATAAACATGCATTATTTGCCAGTACAAGTACTATTTGACTGGTAGAATCCTGAAGTAATCTACATTTATTTAAAAGGTTCCTTGCCCTGCATGGTTACTACATGTATTTACACATAAGCATTTTTCTATATCTTAAAATTTTTTTCAAGGGTCCGTACATTGGAAGTATATTTCATTACATTTGAAAAAACATCCCTACACCTCATATAGTCTGATTCATGTACAAAATGTACCTTCAACATAGAGATATCCTATGGACTCCTTCTCTTCAGCAACAACTATGTATTCAGCCTCATCATCCAAGTCAACGTCAAAGATAGTGAGGCTGTACTCTAGTCCTTCAGACCTTATCTCATGTTTGTCACTGTTTTTTATCTTTTTATCCTCTTTGTACCATGCCACCTCATTTGAGGCACGGCTAAGTTGACATGTGAAGGTGACAGTGTCATGCTCCATAGCATCAAGTTCTTTCAAGCGGACAACAAAGTCAACAGGCTCTTCTGTAGGAAAAAACATGCAGAAACTAAAGTAAATACTAGTATAACTAGAGGATCAGAGAGGCGATACCACCTCCGAATATTGTACCATTGATTGCCAGTGTATGACTTCCTATTCAAGTTCAATAGAAACTATGGANTGTGTGTGTGTGTGTGTGTGTGTGTGTGTGTGTGTGTGTGTGT
>NW_019775927.1:0-18641 GCF_001039355.2 Lingula anatina | reverse complement strand
TGCCCCTTCATTTGTTTTCTTGAAGGGCAAGACAGTGTAATATTAGAATGATTGAAGTGATTTCATTTTATGGAGTTAAAGGTTAGATTCATTTCATAAAAGTCACAGCACTCTTCAGAAAGATGAATACATTCATCTCTTTGTAAAGTTACAGCATTGTTACGCGAGTTCTCCGCAAATTTTTTGTTTATTGCATTTGTCACACTTTCGATAAATTCTTTGTTAATGATATGTGAGCTGTTAGTGTTAATTGCCACTTTTGTCACCATGAATTAAAGCTTTTATTTTGAATGATTACTGGCGTTGTTTACTTAAGGCAGACCAAACGAATGATAGATGAGTTTTAAAATGAGAAATATCAATATTTTTCTTTTAATTCATAATTATGGATACAGTATTTTCAATTTGGCATTTTAAATTATCTGACTACTAAACATCGCTTTGATACTCCGACGTAGCGGCAACTTCTCGTTTTGTTCCATAATCCGATTCAAGGCAGTAGTGAATGAGTGGGCTATTCCATTATTCAGCAATATTTGTGTTTAAAAATAAAAGACCAACTTAATATGAATAATAACAGCTGTTATTTTCATTGATATTCGCAATATAAAGCGCATTCGTCGTTTTATTGTCTTTTATAGACCCCTTGCACTACAGATTGCCTTGCATCTTATCTAACACACACTGACGCGACGTTATCTGCGCACTTCCGGTTTTGTTCCATAATCCGGGGTTTGAGAACAACACGAAGTTAACCATTATTTTAGCGTTTTTCTCCAATAATAACCTCAATCATATGGATTAAGCTTTACACGATAGTAAATAAAGCTCTATCGTAGCTACATGCAAAGTATTAGAGGTTAGTTTACGTTCATTTTTATACACAGACTGTGCAAAGCTGAAAAACGTCAAATATCGTTCCATAATCCGGGGTCGAGGTCTACATGTATGTAGATCTAGTGGTTTTTTTTTTTTTTTTTTTTTTTTTTTTTTCACTACGTTTAAAGAATTTACGACATATTATTACTCGGCCTACCCAGCACATGGATTCGATGTTTAATTGTTCTAATCTAAGATCTAATAAACGGTACATTAGATCTTAGTTCTAATTGACCGGTCCAAGTGCTCTGTTGCTCATTTACACAGCCGTTTATAGGGGCGACCGCAGACGTGAAAATTGTATGACAATTCCCGACCAAAGAAATATAAAATTTACAAAAAAGAAAAAAAGGCCATGTCATGCCCTACATTATAGAGGATTACTCTCGGAAAGTAGAGAGATTCGGGGGGGGGGGGGGAATAGCCCGTGCCTGTGTGCAGGTAGTGAAGCTTTTCAACGAATCGCTGCGTAGGCGCTGGCGGTACATCTGGTTTTAATCCCAACCCGCATGTTCCGCCGGCTCCGCCGCCAAGTAACCATTACCGCTTCTCCTCCTAGACTGCAAGAGCCTGCGTACCCATCTCTTGGATTTAGGTCTCAACTCGATCCACGTAAGATTTGGGCTTTGTCGGTGCTGGGATCTAGGTGTGGCGCTCGTTACAATGCACCCTTGTCCAAAATGTGCAAAATTAAATGCTAAATATCTCCCAAACCAAAGGAATGAAGGGAAAAATTTCTACAGATGGCTGACCGAAATTCATATGTGGAGATTTAAAATATGACCTTGGATTTGACCTTCATTTCAAGGTCAAACGAGCCCAAATTTTGTGAAAATGAGAATCCCCCCCCCCCCAAAAAAAAAAAAACAAAAAAAATTCTGCCGATTTTCACAAACTACACAGACGTACCTAACCTATAATGTTATGGGCACTTAGGGTCTTCTTTCATTGTCGTGAGTTTGGGGTCAATCGGTGCAATTTCACGGGAGTAGCGGCCATAAGATGCCAAAACTGATAACCCTCTCGAATTCATGCAGGAGCCGCACCGTATGCTAGAGACCTTACATTTTGTAGCCCAAACAGTGGAGGTGGTGTCCGTTTCTTTCTTTCTTTTCTTTTTTTATTATTATTATTTTTTTTTATCCATACGGTTTTCGGGTTGAGGTATATGAAAAAGAACAACGTGGTAGTGAAAATAAAATGTGAAATAATATGTGCCATAAATTTCGAACGTCAGGAAAAGAAATTGACCTTTGACCTACTTTTCACCATCTCTTATATCTCCAAAACTGACAGAGAAACGCCCAGAATTAGAGGTTAATTGCCACCGAAACGCCTTTTTCGTGGCCCTTAAAGAACACCAAACTGGTTTTAGCAGGTCAGAAAACCAGAAGATCTCTAATCATGAGGAAGCCACTGTAGACAGCAAAAAAGCGTCGTCTGTTTCTGTAGTGAATTGGGGGCCATATGTTCTGGGTAGAACACTAAAACCGTGTGACTTTTTTATTAAGGTCAGATTTCACCAGTACCGCTTAACTAGTCAGAACAGAATTTACAGACATCCTGAAGAGACCTACAAAGTCTAAAGTGACTATAGGGTCGTTAACAACGTCAGTATCTGGAGTGGATACCATTTAGGTGCCAAAACACCAATGGCAGTCATCAAATAAGAGAATAATCTGGGAACCACTTGACTATCATTTTAAAGGGGGCACCTTAAGAGCAATTTTAGGTTGCACACAGAAAACCTTTAATACCAGGTAACTCACAGAACCAAGGAAATTGCCATATTTGAACCACATAGCCAATGTGTGGCTAGGTCATTACTCACCGAGTCAACGACCTACATGTACTATAACAAAACTGAACAAAATTGGACAGATTTTGACCGGTGCCTGAAATGTTATTCCAGATTAAACTCCAAAAATCTATCTCAAGGAATGCCTAGCTGCTTGTAAGCTCTGGTAGCAGCTAGATGAGGTCAGGCGTAATAGCGCCCGTTGCTGTGATTGGACACTGAAATTAGGGTCCTTTGTGGGGCGTGTAACTCTTATACAGACGATAATTTGGAAAATATGGGAGATCCAAAATATCGCATTTAATGGTAGACGTATGATTTAGAATAGGCAATGTATTTTTGTTTGCATATTTGATGAATTATAAAGCGTTGGGTTCTCTGTCGGACTCTTAATTTCCTCCAACGAAATGCCAAAAGCAGCCTTATAAAAGCACTGTACAGTAGTAGTTTTATTCTTGTGGCTCATTTGCTAAATTGCGATGCATCGCCATTGAAACTAATGAAAGCAGACCACACTTTATTTACACCAAACTTTTACTTTAAAGGGATAATAACTCTTCATTTTGGCCAAAAAAAAAAGAATTTTCCTGGAGTAAACAACAATTTTCCCATACTTACCAAGGGTTAACATTAATCCATTTTTACATTCAGAGTTAGTCCCTGTTATAAAGTTAGTCCCTTGCAATGAACCTTTTCATATACATATGGAATGAATGTCCTAAACCCATATAATTTTGCACGCCTTATTCAAGTGTGGGCTCGAAATAGGACATTACGTTTAAGACTTACATTTTAGACCCCATTCCCACAAATTTTTAGATCGATCTATCCCTGTGGAGAGTCTCACTAGATTACTGTCAGCTTAGCCGGCTTAAGCGTCTGTCCCGCCTACTAAAAGCTGTAAGGGAGTAATTAACTGTCGTGCGCGCTCGGATGACTGCAATTTAGCGTGAATCCCCAGGGAGTTAGGTCGATCCGGATGGATCTATCTAAATCTCTAGGAATGCACTCTTCCTAAGTGGATAACGCAATCTAAAGATTCCACGGTTCGTGTCAAATTTACGTAAGGTCGCCCAAAGAAAACCCAAGTCCACATAATGACCAGTTAAACGATTTATTCGTTAACGCTCGGTAGCTACATATTCTAAGTGAAGTCTCTTAACTCGTCTGCTCCGTACTCCGTCGCTCCCAACCTCCTTCTTCGCTGTCTCCTCTCGCTGTACAACAGAACATATTAAATTTCTATGAGTTTTTATTGTGAAAAATGTTTTTATTGTGAAATATAGATCTCATACGAAGAGTTATTATCCCTCTAATGGAAGGAAATTAACATCAGGATTCAAAATGTTTCCAACAATTTTTACTCCCTGATTGCAGCAATTTTTAATGAAGACAGAATTTTGGTTTACTAAAAGTGAATTATTACCTTAACAGAGCCCTTCGGAGATCTACATGTAATTCCGACTTTATAGAAACGTTTTGTTGCTTGCATGTTGTATGCCAAGGACTAAAATATCTCTCTAAAAGGGTTTATTGTAGTTGAACTCTTCCTCGCTTTGTTCCTCTCTCTCAACCCAAAATACGGCGCCTGTCACTATGAAAACATTTTCAAATAAACAATATCTATAAATAAGGGAAATGTGCCATAGACAGCGATGGTTTGTCTCAACCATGATTGTGACGGCCTCCATGAATATGACTCAATTGTGATTGTGAAGACAGCGTGAGATGGACGGGGGAGAGGGAGCTCGTCGTCGGTCAATTATCCCAGCTTTGGATCAATGATTTGTCGAAATGACCAAATGAAAAAATCTATAACTGTTTTGTTGCATAGTCACGGATTTGTTATCACGACAGAATTTAGAGTTTGCTGCGATAGAAATTCAGATTTCTTCATTCATATAACCTACACTTTCATAAATAAGGTACAATAATCAGACAAATACTACTACTGTAACTAGGTTGTTACACAAATAAATGAGCAACACAGATTTTTTTAAAAAAGCAATAACGTAATAACACATATGAATGTATAGGCTATTATGTTGAACGCGGCCGTGCCATTACAATCATCTGGAAAGAGGTTCACTATGTAAAAGTTGTGATTGCACAAACAGAACGAAACGATAATTTATAGTAGGCAAATCACAGGGACACTAACTCTTATATATATCCAAATATATCTTATATCCAAATAAATATATCGGAAATAAATGATGTAGCTATAAGGCGATATGCTGTTGCAGCGTAACATAAATTTATGACAAAATTATAAAGCATCACATAGGTTTTCTTAGGCGTATTCGCAACCAAAGTTTGCATTCACAACAGCGGACTAACAAATATGGCCGACCCACTTGAATGCTTGTTGCGTTATCCCCGCGGGGAGTCTATTCAGTGTCTATTAGGGGATTATGTGGCAAGTTTATAAGTGTATCTGTCTTATTTGATCCGCAGTAATTATAGTCCGCGGATCGACTCTGTGGTGGATGCGCCCTTACTTACAACGCAAGTCTTGGTGGAAATATTCTGTAAAGGTTAATATTAGATCTACGTCTTGTAAATATAGCGCACGCGTTCTTACGGTCTAATAAAGGGAACCGAAGGAGACAGGATAGTGCCGGAAGTGACGTCTAGTGGTGTAAGACGTGAAACTGAGTGGTAATTTTAGCTGGAGGTGAACGGGAGGGAAGACGTGGGCTCAGAGAAAAAAAACGGTTTTTCCAAAAACACGGCAAGATAACGTTTTTCTTTTGGCATTTTGGCCAGAGAATACTTGTAGAAATAATGCCAGTAGGTACATAATACGAAAAGGTGTTACTCTCTTAATAGATTATTACAAATAAAAAAAATAATAATAATAATAAACAAATAAATAAATTTTTTAGAAAAAAAACAGGGACTAACCTTTTTGGCCAAAATGAACAGTTGTTATCCCTTTAATTACCCCCTAACAGTTTCAGTAGGCGAGCCAGACATCTAGGCTGCTTTAGTTGATTGGAATTTAGCGAGAATCCCCTTGAAAATAGATCGATCCACAGTTAGTACGATAGGGTCTGGAAATGGTCCCTAATGCCCCTATTTCACACAGACCACGAATCCCACGAATAGCCAGGAATGGACAAATTTCAGGATTCGTGGTTGAATCGTAATCTGTTTGTGAAGTTCTTAACAGATTCGTATATACTGTAATCGCAGTCAGTTCTTGCAATTCTTGATCAATCGGGAATTCGTGGCAAAAGTTTTGAGCTGTTCAAAATTTTGGCCACGAACTCCCGATTCCACAAAAATGGTAGTGATTCTTGACAATATTCATGCGATTCCAGCCGAATCCCACGAATATTCGTAACACTATCGCACCTGTATCATAACTGTATCGTAGATCGTGTCGAATTAGGCCAGAAAATTTGCAAAATCTCACGAATCCCACGAATTCCTGGCGATTCGTGGGATTCGTGGTCTGTGTGAAATAGGGGCTGCATTTTTCTGTTTGCGTATTCTAGTTCAAAGTTGTTTTCTGTGTTTTTTAAGTTCATTAATTGGCCATATGTAAAATTATCATGATCTGTTTATGTTTTGGCCTTATGTTCTCCGTTCGCGTCCTGGTGCTATTTCCGTTCCAAGTCCACATTTTTAACAGGATAATTACATAAAACCTACACAGAATCTGTCATTTTTGTAGAAAAAAAGTGGAAAGCCCGTGCGTACGCCTGTATAGGTGACCTTTATTGATTTTAAAAAGATAAACTTTGAGATTCGAAATTCCACAATAAATACACTGTAAACAACACATAGATATATAATAAATGTCATTTTTACCACCAAAACAGCTGTTATTACAACTATTCTTATTTGACATTGCCAATGGTCCACGTGGACATCCACATATGGCTATCCTCTTAGTTCTACAGTTAAAAAAAAACTCACTTTTTTGGTTAGTGTGGAACATTGTCGTTCACCACAGGAAAATCCGTTTTATTGTATTTTTCCGCCAAAATGAAGCGTTGTAATCTCTCTAAATGAATAACAACCTAAGACGGCAGCCTGTGGCCTGAGACGGTACGACTCTCGGATGCAGCAAACACCCTCTGTTTTACCGGAAGTCTAACCAGAAGTCCGCTTAAATCACTCGCTTAATCGATAGTGATCTGAAGGTCAGGTATGTAGGAATAAACACACACACGCACACACAGAAGACTTCATTTCGTTTTATTCAATTAAGGCGATCATACAATGTAGCTCTCTGTACCAGGGGTAGAGTGCTAAATTACATCCGCTGTTTTACTTCTAGGTTAAAGAGTCAAATCCACGTTAGTGCTGAACTTGAATCACACGGCTCTATCATTATTCTTCTAATAACATTTGAAATAGCCACATAGTATAGAGACGTTAATACACAGTACTAAGTCAGTACTAGTTAGTTACTAAAAACCAACAGCGATCTGCCTGATTAATAGCATCAACAACTTTTTAAGTTCTATTTTTGATGAGAAATTTCACGTCATACATTATGGGCCGTACATTATTGATTTAATATGATAATTGTTCGGCACTTTTGCAGTATTCTCCCACTCTGTGATATTCAATCTATATATATTTTCTAAATCAGTTCTTGAGGTGACTTTGAACAATGCCTTCGCTGCTCAAATTAATCAGTTGGGCAATTCAATTAATAATTTTAAGATGCTTTCTACATGAATCATTATGCCTTCCAAACACGAGAGCCGAGGTTATCCCTGGGATGAAAATTTGCTGTAATCTCATTGGTCAAAGAGCTAAAAGGTACACTAAAGAGGGTTTTGGCACCAAAAGTCATATTTATAAGAAATTATCCTCTGGTAAATGGCATTTTCCACGGATTTTCCTTCCTGTTATCTTTTGCTAGTCACATTTTCTGAATATCCATGATACCTTTATATTATTATTAAAATTGGTGGTTATTATGCTGTCAAGCATAGGTAATATTGTGTCAAATGTGAAGAAATCCCTATTTTGGACACTGTTGCCATGATGACCCTTTAGGGAAAACCATGTTACTTATGATTCTCAGACATGCAAAGAAGATACGTAGGACTAAAATGCAGCCTGAGTTCGAAAAGCAGTCTAATAGAAGGTATCGGAAGAGACAGGATTGTGCTGGAAGTGACGTGTAGTGGTGTAAGATGTGAAGTTGAGTGGTCATTTTTAGCTAGAGGTGAATGGGAGTGAAGATGTGGGCTCATAGAAAAGAGCAGTTTTTCCAACAACATAATGATATAAATTTTTTCTTTCGGCATTTTGGGCAGAGAATACTTGTAGAAATAATACCAGTATGTACATGCTATGAAAATGTGTTGCGATACTTGAAGGTGCAAATTCTTGCTTTATTCGCAGTAAATAAATGTTTAGAAATATATGCTGCATCGACCGACAGTGCGACAAAGAACGTCAAGGGAAAAGAATTCCCGCGAAGCTGTAAATCATTGTTATGTGCAAATTTTACATACATGTATATAATCTGATATGCCCGTATCTAAATATTTTTGGGTGTTTTGTGGTGTGTGCTGCAATATTATAACGACATTTAAGAGTCCTTAAAGGACCTTGTGAAAACCAGGAAGAAGTTCGCAACTGACAAGTGAATCTGCCAAAATACCAAAGGAAAAATGTTTGCTTATTATGTTGTTGTAAAAACATCTTCACTCCGTCTTCACTCCTGTTCACCTCACTCCTGTTCACCTCACTCCTGTTAACCTCTTGTTGAAAATGACCACTCAGCTTCAAATCTTACACCACTTGATGCCACATGATATCACACTTAGGGCACAACCCTATCTCCTCTGGTACTCTCTGTTGGCTTCTTTATCTGGAAGTTATACATTTTTGTAAAATTTTCATTTTTTACTTATTAGTATTCTCAATGTAGAACTATGAATTTCCATGGTCTTGAAGCCACATTGTCATAAAATTTTCTAAATATCAAGTTATTTATAGTAGATGATAAAAAATTGATGTTGCCCTCGGAGGAGATTCTGACGCCTGGACACATGCGCAGTAATAAGTTAGAGAGAAAGAAAATGATGGTGGCGGTTGCTTTGAAAAATGTGTTTGTTGATTTTGTGCAACAACAAATCGAAGAAGATGAGGTCCATATACACACGACAGATATGAGTGCAAACTGATGAAATCCACAGTTTAGAGTTACTACTGCGCGTGTGTCCAGGTCAGAATCTCCTCTGAGCGCAGCCAAGAATTAATCACAGCTTTGAAAATGACTCGCTCGCGCTGCTAGTTAATTACACCGTGGGGTATTCAGGGCACAGACCTTGATCACTAGATACTGCCAATGGATTTTTGGAATTTGGATTTTTCATGTGAACAGTGCTTAAGAATAGATTCATGCTACTTTGCTAAAATATGTGCAATTTTTGGGATGATAATTAATATTTTTTACTCTCATTATCGGCTCTCGTTACAATATGGCACCACACATGCATTTGTGACACACATAAACGCACCCGTAATGCCTCTTAATATCCGTTTCTCAAAGTTGACATCAACACTACTGTGAACTGTGTGTGTATATATATATATATATATGTTCATTTTTTCCGGCTATTGTCTGCTCGAATTTGGGGATGTTAAGTGATAATTTCTATACTCTCAATATCGTCTCTTTTTGAAAAATGGCACCACATATGAATCAGCCGATACATTGATTTAAAACCAGTTATATATCAGTTCAACATAGATCAATGCAATCTTGGAAACGATTACAAGTATAGACAAATGCCAGAACCCCTTTTAATGAGGTAACAGGAAAAAGAAATAGATACTGAAAACCAGAAACAAATTTCCACATGTTGACGCAAGCTGATGTGCTTGCAACGGCAAGATGGCGGCAATGCTGCACCATAGCAACCATGAGGGACAACGAGAAATTGTGTTATCCATGCAATAGAACAAAAGAAATTCACTGAGGCATAGCACTCGCTACTTGGGAGCTATCAAAACAGCTTATCTGAGACAATGGGCGAATGTTTACCCGAACGCACATTGCTTCAAAGGAAGATGCCGCGTTTCATGTCCTTTTGTTATTATGTCCAAGACTTACAGGAATGATTCTTGGAATTGACATACAGCTCAAATTAGAATACCCACTCTATTGGATTATCATTTTGATTGAATTTATGCTTTTTTTTTTTTTTTTTTGTGAAGTTCTCATTTTTCTCATTCTGGCATTTTCAAAGTGTGGAATTGAACTCTCATGGGTATGAAGCCTTATGCTTGTTACACATTTTACTTATATTGGTATTACCTATTGTGCATAATTACAATTAGATGTTGACTTTACAGTTAAGCATAATGTATTATTGCATCAGAATTGACAGTAGCCTATTTTGTGCATTATTATTATTATCTGCATTTTGTCTTTACACTTGACAGCTTTGCTGCCCAGTTGTATTCAGAAATATTTATCCACTCCTTATTTCCAGAACTGTTTTATCTCCTACCTCTAGTGAAAAAATACACATGATATCATTTTACACGAACATGCCAGGGCTAAAAAGAATCTGATATTAAATATTATTAAATCCATTTTAGACCCTAGAAATTCTTTTATGACAATGGAAGATCTTGCCAAACTTGTGTTAATAAGTTTGTAAAGTTACATATGAAGTGAGGATAGATTCCTTGTAATGCATATAAATCACTACTACCAGTATCTCATACAACCTTTAACGACATGAGAAGTATGCAGGAAACTGTTTCCAGGTTGCAAGAAAAAATTTTTCTGTAATTTACTGAAAATAGCTTTAAAACTGCACCTTCTTTAAATTTATGGACATAAACCTAACCTACTTATCTGTCCTTCCTGTGACATAGTAATTTATGATGTATTTGTGCTGAGGAAAATGATCAAGGGTAATACATAGCATAGAAAGAAAGAAAACCCATCTATTCAAATATATCCTTAATAGTAAGTCATGCTTTTTGAAATAACATGGTGACAATGATTTGATATGTCAACTTGCTTCAAATGCATCTTTTAAAATTTGTTTCCATTTCAGCTTTGGTTTTTCATGGTTTGTGCTTTACTTAACTGCTGATTTACCTGTCATAGGCTACACCCAGAGAGGTGTTTGATAACCTTTGCTTAAACCCCCTTCTCATTGGATGGCGTCCTTTCAACCTTCATTATGCGACCATGAAACTGGCATTGCTGTGGTTGTAAAAAGGAGGCACAAGCATCCCTTTTTGTTGCAGAATGAATGCTCATTAATCGTCCATTTGTCAGCACATAAAGGTTTTTTTTTTTTCACTCTCAAATGGGGCCGCACTACTAGACGCAGAGAGGACGCTGTCCAGTGTAAAGGGGCTTCGTTGAGTTTATCAGGAAAAAGACATGTACCAAGAGCCAAGCTTTTGTAATGATCTCCTAACATAATATAATAAGCTCATCTGAGTTGGTGTTGACTTGTCTGTTAAGTACTGTTGAAACTTAGGATGATATAACATAATTGTAAATTATGATGAAAAAGTCTGTGTTTAGTTGGTTTGACAAGTTAGGTTTTAAACATTAGTGAATACTGTTTTATCAAGATTCACATCAAGGGGCTCCTGTGAACTGATGCATGTTTCCATCAGTACCCTTATATTTTCTAAAAAATACCGTTGTTTATCTGTCCACATGTCAAACACCAACACTGAAATCTGTCCACATACGGGCCATTCACTCTACCAAGTAAAAACTGTGGTCCAATAAGCCCCAGTAGAACCACAGTCGAATAAACCCATTTTGCTTGCATTCACACTTCTTTGGCCAACATTTGCCCCTTGTCAGTCTTACTTCCTGTTAGGCATGCATGCTAGTACTATTTTTCTTAGCAAAAAGTGATATTGATCAATGTGAACAATATGGTGGGAGTACAAGTAGGGATGATTGTTATGCAATGTAAAATATTCAATTTACTCGTAAAAATAATATTTTTATAAGAAAAAGCAATACACATTTGACAGTTCTGTGAATAACCACTGAAATATGAAAAATTGCCCACCTATGCGCATGCCTTTCAAAAATAAGCATCTCGTTTTGACTGCAATTTAGAGTTAAGTGCTATGGAACCCAAATCCCAGTCTGGGTTTATTTGGACCGTGGTCAGGGGTACCTTGTAGTTCACATTAGTATTTTTTCCAGTTTTAAAGGCTAGTGTCGGTCCTCATGCTTAATGGATTATCTGTGCCACAAAGTGCTGGAGATATCCTGGTTTAACAAGCTCACAATGGGGAAATGGATTAAGAAATACTGTATAGGTTTAAAGAACCTACCAAATATTTATTTTGATTTGTTACTGAGATCAACAAGGAGAGAAAAACCAAAATACCGACTGTGTGTAAAATGAAAACTAACCTCCTCTCTCCGTATAGAATAAGTATCTGTGTCAGGGCTTTGTTCACTGCAGTCTGTGTACAGCACATGTTGTGTTGATGAATATCAGGTATTTGTTGATCTATGGTAAATTTCCCATACTAACAGGAGAAAATCCTGCATTGTAAATACCTTGAATAAATTGTGCTTAGATGTGATTGTGAATTGTATACCTGCTTGTACTTAACCAGAAGTTGCAGGTATTGTTAGATAAATATAGAAGAATGAGGGGCAACAAATAGCAGCTTTGTTGTAATTTAGAGGGGCAGATTTGACTCTTGATGAATTCATGCATGAGTAAAAGCTTTGCAGATGCACAAAGCAAGGGTGCCCTCACAAAACTACATAGGGCAAATGCAGGTCATGTACATATAGCCATCACCTGTGTTTGTCTTTTTTGTCTCCCTGGCCATGCATTTTCAGTATTATAACAGTAAGTTGAAAGCTGTTTTACCTTTCATCGTCAAACTTAGAGAACTGATGAATATACATTAAATACAGGTTGAGTTTGAAAATCAGCTTGATTTCCTTTTTTCAGCATATTTTATCCACTTTTATACAAACAAAATGAAACCCTTTCACCTTTTGTCTTCAAACTTACAGAGCTTATGAATATTTGTAAAATACTGGTAGAGTTTGAGTTTTTGCATTCTGGCATTTTGTGTGAATTTGAACTCTCATGTGCCTGAAGCCTTAAACTGGCATACAAAGTGGTTTTGGTTAGAAATGATACACAAAAACAGTACTTTCACAATATCAAACATTCCAAATAAACGAGATCTATTTCAAATTTTACGTCTAACACATGCCCATTAGGTAATGAAGATCTTAAAATTGCATTTGCATCCCGCGATTATAACATACCTTGCATGTCACGTGGCTCATATACTTGCATATGAATAAATGGGCAAAAGAAGTGTGGAAAAACTGCTTAACCCACATTCCATCTGTGAGGGCCAAGTGAGCAGGTGTAACAGGTGATTGCCCTTATTTAACAAGTCAATGCAGCAGATGATTTGTAGAAAAAAACTTTTAAGGACATAAGAGGGATAAGAAGAAAAGAGCACAATACGAAACTTGCAAGAATAAAAGTAGGATTACAGTAGAGGGCAATGGCATGTCCACAGAAGTAACTGTGATGTTAAACGTTCAAAGACTTCATTGAGACAACGTCACTGGTTTGCTTTGGTTAGGTAGCCTTGATTGTATTTAAGTACTAAAAAGTGGGCTCACAGTGAATGAATTGGGCACGTGCAAGCCATTTTCAAAGACAGCAGAGCATAAAACTGAACGCATAGAACGGACAAAAAACAAAGTTTAAATTGCATTTTGATGAATGATATACACATCTAATGATGATGATTATTTAAGATGAACAATTTTAGACATCATCCTTGTATCATCTCTACAACTATGATAGCACTTACTTCGGTTTGTACGCCCCTTTAAGCTAGTTTCATATTCCTATCATTTGTGTTACCTGTTATGCAAAATTAAAATTTGGTATCTACTTTTCTGTTAAGAACAATGTATTATTGCACTAAAACTGAAAAAAATAACCTATTTTATTCATCATTATTTTTTTGCTTTTTGTCTGTACATTTGACAGCTTTACTGCCTTATTCTTATTCATTTTATGATTGGATTTGAAAATACTGACCAATACTGGCAGTACACGTGGTTTTAGTCCCATCCGTTCCGTTCTGTCGGCTCCGCTGCTACGTCACCGTTACCGCTTCTCCTAGACTACAAGGGCTTGCGTACCCATCTCTAGGATTTAGGTCAAGTATAATCTCAACTCGCCCCACGTAACATTTGGGCTTCTTCAGTGCTAGGTTCTAGATGTGGCACTCATCGCAATGCACCCTTGTCCAAAATTGGCAAAATTAAATGCTAAATATCTACCATTCCGAAGGAATTATGGGAAAATTTTCTAAAGATAGGTAACTGAAGTTCATATGTGGAGATTTCTAATATGCCCTTGGATTTGACCTTTGACCTGTATTTCAAGGTGAAACAGGTTAAAATTTTCTATAAAAAAAAGGGAATTTTTTTACGAGAAAAATTATTTATGCCAATATTCAGAAACTACACAGTCATATACTGGCTATCTTACTTTTTCCTTGAAATTGACCATTTATCTATTTTTTAACCATGATATGAACTTTGTAAATTTTCCATCCCTTATAACTTGAAAACTGGCAGAGATACACCCATTGTTACTATTGAACTTGAATAGTAAGTCACATACGGGCAATTTTAATGTGACCTTTTCTGATGAACTGCTCTTTACAAATTTTACAACCCATATATCTAAAAACTGGCAAAGATACGCCCATAGTTAGTACTTAAATTGAATGGGAAGTCACATATTGTTAGTCGTCCTGTGGCCTTGAATTTGACCTTTGGCATACTTTTTCACCATGAACTAAACTAAATTTTTGTAAATTTTCCATCCCTTACAACTTGAAAACTGGCAGAGATACCCCCATAGTTACTATTGAACTTGAATAGGAAGCCACATATTGGCAATCTTATTGTGACCTTGAATACAGGTCAGTTTGAAAATCCGCTTGATTGGACCATTTTTACAGTTTTGCTGATTTCTCACTTCTTTTAACATATTTTTAGAACTCTTGTTTATTGCATTTTATAGAGCTTGTCATATACAAGACTGGTGATGGTGTCCCTTTTTTGGTTTTCCACGCGAATACCCTTACTCCAGCTTGTGGTACAATTTCCGGAGGCAGTATCACTTCTCTGAACCCTTAGTTTTTATGTACAGACACAGATGTGTCTGTACATATTGCCGTCACCTGCGTCTGTCGTCGCCGTCATCGTGCACTTTCAGCGTAAACAGGATAAGTGGAAGACAGTTTTACCTTTTGGCTTTTTATTTACAGAGCTGATGAATATTCATAAAAGGCAGCTCAAGTTCGAAAATCAGCATGATCAGGCCATTATTTTAGCATTATTTATTTTACGCCTGTTGTCATGAAACTCACAGGTGTAATCAATCTTACTAAAACGCAGGTCAAATTTGAAAATCAGCATGATCGGGCCATTATTTTAGAAGTTATGCTGTTTTCTCACTTTTCATCATATATGCAATGCTGTAAGCACATTTCAAGGAAAACCAATAGGCTTATTGACATGAAACTCACAGGAGTGCTTAATCTTACTAAAATACAGGTAAAGTTCTTAAATAAGCTTGGTTGGTTCAGTTGTGATGCAGTTATGCCTTGTTTTGTTTATGAGTGCTTTTATTTCAGATTCAATTCTTAGGCATGATTACAGTCTTATTATTGAACTAATTAGATACGTATAACTGTTCTTTTGAGAAATTTTTCATCTTTACAATATTGTTTGTTGATTACATAAAAATGGTGTTAAAACTTTATTAATCTATTGTGTAATTAAGTGTCAATAATGAAAAAAAAGCAAATCATTGCAGTTTGTCAGATTTAATCATTTACTATGTTCAGAATCTCAGAAAGGAGCAAATTGAACATTTAACGTTGTTCTACTAATATTTTCTACATCTCAACAATTTTCTTAGTTGATCATTAAAAAAGTACAGTAAATTAATTGTTTTATGTAAAAAAAAAGTGATAAAATGGAAATAAACCCATTTCAGTACAGTTCTATCTTGTTTACATTTTGGCAATTTCAAGGTGTGACTTTGAAGTTCCATAGTCCCGAATACCTTTGCTAGTCACATTTTCTGAATATTCATGATACTTCTGTTTTATCATTAACAATTGATAGTCATTATGCTGTTAAGCATTATGCAATATTGCATCAAAATTGAAGAAAACTCTATTCTAGGCACTGCCGCCATAGTGCCCATTAAAGGAAAACCATGTCACTCACTCTTCTCAAATTTACATTAAAGAAACATGGGCCTTAAATGCAGCTTCCTATGGAAAAGCAGTCTAATTGACTTCTTTTACTGCAACTTATACATTTTAGTGAAAGATTCCTTTTTTTTATCGTATTGGCATATTCAGTGTGGAACTCAGAACTCCCATGGGCATAAAGCTGAATGATAATCAAATTTTCTACATGTCCATGTTATTTAAAGTCAATAATTAAAATTGCTCATAATTATTCTGTAATTTATTATGTAATTTCACATCAAAATTGACACAAATCTTCTCTGTGCACTGCTACTGCAATCGTTATGAAAAGAAAACTGTAACTTATTATTTTAAACTTACAAGAATAATTTTAGGCTTGACATGCAGCTCAAATTAGAAAGTCAGCTGAATTGATTTATTATTGCATTAATGCAATTTCATGAATTTTCATTTTTCTCATTCTGGCATTTTCAAAGTGTGCAGTTGAACTCTCATGGGCCTGAAGCCTTATGGTTGTTACACATTTTACTTACTAGTACATCGGTAATATCTGTTGAGCTTAATTAAAATTTGATGTTGAATTTGCAGTTAAGTATAATGTACTTTTGCATCAGCATTGACAGTAGCATATTTTGTGCATTGTTATTTTCTGCTTTTTGTCTGTACATTTGACAGCTTTGCTGCCTTGTTTCTTGAATGTGTGAATTTTTTTTTGTCAAATATTCCTTTTCTATCGCCTCTCTGATCCTGTGGTTTTCCACATAGTTTGCATTGTGACACATCCTGTTAGTATTTGAAAGTCTGGTGGTGAAAATTTTGGTTAAAATTGATTATTTTTAGAACAAGTATTCCTCTTATTACCTGTAGGATTTGGACTGTCAAAATGCTACATATTTTATTTTTAGCTAAAGAAATCAGCCCCTTGGCCTCTTTATTGAATTTTTTTATATAAAGCAAGCCCAACTTGTCACTTGCTGTTGTTTTTCNTTTTTAGCTAAAGAAATCAGCCCCTTGGCCTCTTTATTGAATTTTTTTATATAAAGCAAGCCCAACTTGTCACTTGCTGTTGTTTTTCCCATTATATTTAAGTTTTGTGTGTGTGTGTGTGTGTGTGGGGGGGGGGGGGGGTCATAATAAAAATCTGATTCCACCCATGAAATTTTGACTCTGGGAGTCAGATTTTCATGTTACTACAGGATTGGAGCTGTGTAACTCTATCTACAATGATGCTTTGGCCTACAGCTTACATTTTTCAAAATATGTCATAAGTTTTAGCTTGACAAAATTTTCACGTGGTGAATCCATTTGATTTCGTACAGCCACTGTCTGCCTCAGCAGAGACGCCGCATGAAAGGGATTTACAGGCAGTATATGTACACCCTACAGTATAATCTAAGCTTAACCATCTCCCCCTGATGATGTTTTGCTAACAAAGTCTCTTGAATGAATATGAAATTTCCTTTTTCGTCTTGCTCAGATCAGTAACAGTCTCCCAGAAACTAAATCCCTTGAAGGAATATGAAAATTGCCTTAATTCTTCAATATTTTTTGGGATGTTAATTGAAACATTGTATTGCGTTTTATAGGCTTTAGGTAGTAGTTAGGTTGTGTCTGAAGTACAGTGTGCACTACAAAGAAGTATTTTTTAACAGGGGCATCATCCATACAAGCTGGTTACATCAAATTACTTTATGAGAATTTTGTAAGCCCACCACAGCTGTCCTGACAAGCCAAGATGCCAGTTTCCAAAGTAATTTGTAAGCCTTTCAGCCGTATTTGGAAATATAGACAGTCCAGTGATGGCTGTGACTGTCCTAATGACCACTAGACAGTGGGTTTGCTGGGAAAAGGCCTTGTGGATGCTGTAGATCAGAAATGAGATGTTCTATTCATATTTCTTTTCTGTTTCCTTGGAAGTAGGACACTTGTTATGTATAATTTGATTAACTGTAACACCATGACCTGCCAATGCTTTGCTTCTGCTGAGCAAAGTCTTAGATCAAAGCCTGCACCAGCAATACGTGCAAAACAGCATTCAAACTGACAATGCCGCCCTTTGGCATGTTGAATAAAGAATGTTAATGAATGAAAAAAGGTTTGGTCTGGAGTGTCTTATTTTCTGTCTTTTTATTTTTCTAGGTTGGTCGTTCTAAACTGAAGTGGAGATAAGAGCCTTAAGATCTTGTGACATTGTCCCCAGTTTTCACTACAGGTAAGGATTTTTTTTTTTAGAGAGAGAGAGACTTAATTTATTTTTATTGCCAGACATTGCGTCTGAACATATAGCCATCTGACCATCACCTATATCTTTTGTCAGGTTTGTCAGCATAGACCACTTTTTACTTGTTAATGCCATATGATGTTTAAGTAACAAATATTCTCTAACTTACAGGAGTGGGAAATAATACAGAGTGCATTATCAGCTTGATTGGATTATATATCTTCTTTTTAGTTTTGAAAGTTTTTTTCCTTTTTTGACAAATCATCATTACTCCTGTATGACTGTATATTCCTATGGGTCTGAAGCCTAGTGCTAGCTACATATTTTGAATGTCCACAGTAACCATAGTGCATAATTAAAGAGTGGTGGTGATTTTGGTGTTAGTCATTATCACAATTTACATTAAAATTTCCAAAAACATGTTATATATGTGCGCTTTCTCTATATATCATTTTAAGACTGGTTAAATTGCAC
>NW_019775926.1:15616-164787 GCF_001039355.2 Lingula anatina | reverse complement strand
GGACCCCAGGATTGGGTTGGATTGGGCACAATCAAATATGTTTCACGGAGAAGTTAAAGGTCAAATAATCGTAAGACAACTATTTTAATGCAGAATATGCCAGTTGATCTCTCGATAATAATTTTGAATACCCTTAGTACAAATGTAAATAGTTAATTTTCAGTATTTTTCAATGTCTGACAATCAGTTGATTTATTACAAATTAATTTATTCATCTATTGTTTTAACAGTTTATTCAGAGTGGCGGTTCATGTATATTTCCATTGGTCAAACTTAATAATCTGTTTTCTGATTCTTTTATCAGCTCCAATGTAAATGATGTGAAACTTCTCCAGAATCTGCGTAAAAAGCAGCATGGTGTTAGTGTCACTTCACTGAACCTGGGGAAGAAGGTCCCCAAGGTGGTGGACACAGTCTCCAATGTAAGTCTGTATTACTCTGGCTGTTAGAAGATATGAATATCCTTGCATATGGGTATGACTGTGTGTGTGTATGTATGCATGTCTTTATGTTTATGTGTGGATATGTGTGTGTACATCTTTATGTTTGTGTGTGTGTGTACATGTCTTAATGTTTGTGTGTGTGTGTGTGTGTGTGTGTGTGCGTGGTTGTGTGTGTCATCAAATAAAAGTGTTTTCCAAAAAGAAAAATATTGAGCTGATAATATGGCATGTTGCATACATTTTTGCACCTGTTTTTCATTGCATAAAATCAAAATACTATGATCATATTCAAATTCTCTTCAGAATGACCCATTCAATCTGCAGACAGGTGGGATGATGGACATGAAGGCTATAAAAGCCAGGTATGCTTTTAAAGGTTCCACTAGGTGAATTCCTTAAATACAGATCTATGAATATTTGCATACTAATTTTCACAAAATAATCAAGGGTATGTTAAAGATAGAATTCAATATGAACTTTTTGAACATTGCTTAAGTCTACAGTTCTAAAGTTCACTTTTAATTATAGTTAAAAGACTATTGCCATGGCAATATATAATCAGTTTGGTTTTAAAATTGTTTGTCTAAAATAGTATATTTCCAAAAGAAATCTCAGCAATTCCATGTATTTCTGAATAAAATATAACTGTTTAATTTCTTGTTACTTATTGTGCCTGTGGCGAGATATGATCTTGATTTCTATTTTATGGCATTACTTCATATTTTTCTAATATTTACACAGGAGGCCCACAACAGAAGAGATAGAATCTATAGGCACAGCTTTTGCTGCTGAAACTAACAGAAGAGATGAGGATGCTGACATGTGAGTGTGGAAAATTACATTTATTTGAGAACATGTAGCTAACGCATCAAATATTAACCAACCTAGTCTCTTTAAAACAGTCTACAGTACCCTTTTTCTTCATTGTACAAGAGATAACGAAAGACCTGTTTCATGCCGAGATCCAATGAAACCATTTTCACATTCTTATTAAACTATCCGAAAGTATGCTCTGTGAAAAAAATGTGTAAGGAAGATATTCTTTCATTTACTTTAAACAGGAATTTGGTTAATGTTGGTTAATTTTTTTTTAATATTTCACAATCAGCTAAATTCTTATAAAATCTTTTTAGGTTGAAGTATGTTGAAGAAGAGTTGATGAAGAGGAAAGGTGTTGGTAAAGATGAACCTCAGGAGAGAAAAGCAAGGTTGGTAATTTTTCTAAAAACCTCCTATTCATATATTACATACATTTATAAAAACCCTATCAGGAAAAACATCCGTCAGTTTGCCAGATAAGTTAATATCACATTTCGAGATTTTAAAAAAAATTATGCCATCCTAGCCTTTAAATAAAATAATTTTGTTGTCAAAATATTTTTATCATATTAGTGTATAAAAACAACATTCTTGTTTTATCTTTTTAGAAAGGAAAAACTTCAATTTTACAGGTTCTCACTAACAATGTTACAGCCATGCTGTTTACAACAAGATTTCATAGTCATGCAGTCTTACTGAATGATTGGATTAGTGGATTTTTAAATGAGAAACCCTCAAAATAAAAAACAAATCAAATAACGTAGAAGTAAATAAAAAAAAATCAAATAACGTAGAAGTGTATCATTTTACAGCACCATTGACAAAACTTAACAAATGAAATAAATGCATAATATTGTATTTTGTTATTTTATCATATCACAGACTGTTACTGTACATTTTCTTAATTTTCAACCTTATCAGTTTTATCAGGATACCTCCTTATCCACTTTGCACAAGTGTTATTGTACACAGTAGTACGTTACATTGAATTTATTATCAGACTAAAGAGTTTCTTCAAGCAAATAAATATGATTTTATTCATTTAATGTTGGGATGCTCTAATTCAGCCAGAATCCAATGGATGCACTGTATGATGTACCTGAGCACCTCCGCGTTGGATTATGGAGTAAAAACGAAGATATGTTGTCCAATCAGATGCTGTCTGGAATTCCTGAGGTGGACTTGGGAATAGAGTAAGTAATAGCTGATAGAGAAATGAACAAGTTGAGTGATAAATTGAATGATGGGTTTATATATATCAGATTTTATGGCACGATTTTAAATAGTTAATAGATAAAGGAATACATTAATTGAGTAATGAATTAATATATCAATCTTTTTGACATGATTTTAATTCTTATAATTTCACAACTTATGCAGTGTTAATTATGTTTGAATGTGATCATCCTATATTTGAATTGCAGCTAGAGTAGTGTCAGAATATTTTGTTGTGATGCCGATTTCTTTATTCTCGGGGCATGGTATGTGGAAGGAAGACAATTTGAATCCTGAAGTTTTGCCATTATACTAGAGAGTTATTAAATGTCTTTTTTTTTCTTAGGGCTAAAATAAAAAATATAGAAGCCACAGAGGAAGCAAAAGCACAGCTACTGAGAGAAAGAATGAACAAGAAAGACAATGTCTCAGAATTTGTACCAACAAATTATGCAGTGAATTTTGTACAGCACAAGAGATGTAAGTCAGGGTCTTAATTAACTTGAATAAGTGTAACATAAAAGAAACTTTCTTTACATAAGTGCAGTTACAGAAAGTATTTATTTACTTAATATTTTAAAGTTTGATTCAGTGCTCAGCTTAACATTGATGAATAAAGAGTACTATGTAACATACAATTTTTGAGCAAGTCTAATATTCATAGATTATACAAATGCAAGCTGAAAGCAACCCTACATGGAGATTTTACATTAGACAGTAGTATATCAAATAGCTCCCCTCACCTTTTTATTTACCTCACATTATGATATCAGTATATCTTAATGGTGTATCTACGAGTTTTTGGTGAATATTTTCCAGTCACGTTTGAGGAGAACAAACCAGCACAAAAGGCAGTCAAGGAAGAGGCCCCCAAACCTAAACCTGTTAGAGTTGGGGATTATAACTCTGAAGACACTGCTACAGGTAAGAGCACCCGAATTCAGTTTCCCCCTTCACCTCTACTCCACCCCTCTTGCACAGATTTTATTTTGTGATATGTTCTGTTTTTTTTTTTTTTTTTTTTTTTTTTTTTTTAGTATATTTTTGCATAGAATTAAACATTCAATTTGATATTTTGCATATGACACTTTTTATCACCATTATGTTTAATAAGACTCAATTGTCAATGCAGTGTGCGTGAAACTATTCATTTCTGTCATGTTGTTTATCATTTTCAGACAAATCTGGAAAGAAAAAATCTGGAGATGAAAAAGCCACAGATGACTTCCATTTTGAGAGGTTTAAGAAACAGGTTCTAAGGAGGTAACGGCTGGACATCTTGTGACAGCGTCAGACGATGTGTTCATGTGACTTTGATGGTTAATCATTTCGTGAATAATGCATCACACTGTTACGTGTTACATTCATTGTATGCTGCTCTTTGGAGTTGATTGGACCAATCAAATGCTAAGCAACATCACAGACAGTGTTTGCAGCTTTGAAGAAATATTATGGGATGGTATGTCTTCAGGTCTCACAAAAGTGAAGAGTTCCTACACTGGACTGCAAAGGTGTCATTCTTAGTCCATTAAATCAATGTCCACTGACTCCAGTGTCCAGTTTTCAAGGCAATTCAAGCTAAAGTGGTATTTTTCCATCAGTGGATGCTGCAAATGCTGGGATAAAGAAAACATCTTATTGACAAAATATTGGTTGTACTTTTAAGTACATTGTGATGGAAAGTACTTGGTGTTTGACGACCTTTACTGGAAGTTGATTAGGTTATTCAGGACCAAGGGAATGAAATTGTTAAAGATGACAGATTATAGAATCTTGTAAAAACCCTGACACCAAAAGTGTGCAGTAGACATTCATTAGAACCAGAAGTGAACATATGGAAAATGGGACTAACAATTAGTCCTAGTTACAACACAAGTCATCCACTGTATGCCACATACAAGAGCCTAATTATATCGAGGTGCAGCAGAGATATAATTTGCTCTTGTATGTGGCATACAGTGGACGAGGAGGAGTAATTCTGTTGTAACCGACTTGTACCACAGCTGGTGCTTTCAAACAATAGGATAAGTGCACAGAAGCGTATGCAAACACAGGCAAGCCTGTATGCGAAATACCAGTGCAATTATCCTCGTTTGAAGTGCCAGTCATGGTATAAATAATACATTTAATTATGACTTTTACTATTTTTAGAAATTATATTTTGATTTCATTTTACCTCAATGAATCATCACAGTGACTGTAATCAGTTTTAATAATATACCATGCGTTTGAAATACTCTGGGCAGTACTGAAGGCCCAATACTTAGATAGGCAGAAGAAAATGTTTTTTAACATACATTTTGTATACCCCAACTTTTACATGATTCACCTATAATTTTGGTAACAGTTTGTTTATAAACTACTAAAGAAATATTTTGGCAAACTAAAAAGCTTTCCTTTTATCATTTTTCCACCTTATTTATTTTTCATGGAAAAGTTCTGAAAAAAAAAAAAAATATATATATATATATATATATATATATATATATATAATTGTATTGTGTAGCAAATTACAGTTACCATTTTATAAACTGGCATGTAAACTGCATTAAAATGGTCAGATGGGTTTTTTTTTTNTTTTTCCACCTTATTTATTTTTCATGGAAAAGTTCTGAAAAAAAAAAAAAATATATATATATATATATATATATATATATATATATAATTGTATTGTGTAGCAAATTACAGTTACCATTTTATAAACTGGCATGTAAACTGCATTAAAATGGTCAGATGGGTTTTTTTTTTCTCATTTCAAGTATAAATTGTTGAAATGCATGAAAGACTAGTAGAAAATAAATTTAATCCAATTATTTTCAAACATGACCATTTGTTGTTGATTTTCTTGGCATCGTGTCAACACATACCAAGTGACTTAATGTCAGAATGCTGATGGCAGTAACATTACAATATAACTTATATCCATGCATGAAATGTGTGTCCATATAATTTCAAGGCAATAGGTCTTTTTCCTTTGCTTTTTGAATTTCATCAATTTCAGTCTTTACCCTATTTGCATTCGTCTGAACCTGGAAGAACAGAACATAGCTTTTTAGAATATGTTTTAAAAATACATATGAAATAATGAAAACATAACTGTAATACCACACTCAATACATATCAAGTGAAGAGAGAAGCATTCAAATAATATACCAATGGTAACCCTGATAATTTAAATGTT
Organism: Lingula anatina; assembly: GCF_001039355.2. The sequence continues at coordinate 159,129 of NW_019775926.1, read as the reverse complement.
CATTCAGAAGGTGGTTCTAAATCAGTTTACCAATTAAATTCTAAATAAAAATTAGAGAAAAATTTTGTCACAGATGCCACAAAGTATACACATCAATTAGAAATGTTAAACTTACTATTGTGTCTAGTAATTTTATGGTGTCTTTAGAAATGTGTTCATGTTTTTTCTTCAGAATGCTTTGATATTTTATCTTGACATCTTCGACCATTTTCTTTGCTTCATTAGCTTTGGTCTTCGAGGACTTGACCAGCTTTTCTCTGTGTTCCTTTGTAACTCTGTAATGCCATAATTTTAAACCCTTAAACACATTCACTTGAAAAATAAATATATAAAAAAATCCTGAGTGATAATAAAAATAAGTGCCAATATTGCCTACAGTAATACCAAATATCAAACACAAATCGATAATGTTAAAAAATATTTATATGTATTCAAAATAGTATTTACCCATGCCAAACAAAGTTAAAATAGGTACTTGTAGGTAACTTTAAGTCATTTGAGACTTGGATAAACCAAACTAAGTGAATTATAAAAATAAGGTTATTCTCAGCAGTACTTACTTTGGAATAGGTATATATAAAGTAAGCCCCTCTTGTTGTGGATTCAGGCCCATATTGCAGTTGAACAGTGCATCAGAAATGTTCTTTATGTACTATTGTAGTTAAAAAGGAAATATTGCTCATAAATGCAATGCAGCAAAGTTCTAATATAAACATAATACATTACAACTGTCTATAAAATTATACTAAACGGATAAACTGTATAGATTTCTTTTATTTAATTCTGTATAATCCAAAATTCGAAGGCTCACAATCAGAAATATAAAATAAAGTGCTGTATACTGATAAATATTCAGTAACTCTGATACTGGAAATGAATATTCCCATGTTTTGAAGCACAGCAGGAATATGCTTTCTGTGCATTACGAGAACAGTGTTTAGATTAGAGCATGCCCCATGAATTGGTTTTGTGTCTAATAAATTAAAGTTATTTTAAGTCATTCTAGTCTTCCCCGCACTGCTGTGCATATCAATTTTCCCAAATTTTAAATTTTAATTAGTAATATTTAATATTTGCGTAAACAAAAGTGGAAGTCTGACTCCTGAAGATCTGTTGCATGCAGGACTTCAAAGTCCATTCAGACTTACATTTTGGTAGCAAGTTTTTTTCTATGGTTTCTTCGTGGGTGTCATAGATCTGTTTGTTGTGCGTTTATAATGTAAAGTTATATAAATCAAACTTAATTTACATGTAATTTAGTTTACATCTGTATATTTATATTATTTTCGAAAAATTATATAGGTATTCCAAGGCAATTGATGTAAGTAGTGGTTTGATTTGATATAAACTGTTTTGGATAAAGTGAGCTGCAGCTACAGTAGCTGCTAAGTAAATAAAGCGGTGGCACTACTAGTGTGCTGGCCAAACTTATTTGATTCATTTGTTGTTTGTGAAGGAGTTAAACATTTAGCAACTGACCAACACTGCGGTTTCAACCTGAGACCTTCATGACCTTTCACTATGCCTAGCCATATGATAATAGATTAGGTGACCAGTCCATCCAGGTCATTTACCTAGTGAAAGGTCTCAAGTTGAGATCCCAATAATGGTCAAAAGCTAAATGTAAGTTTCAGTATCAGAGTTATTCATATTTATCATTCTTATTCTACTGGATGACTAACAACATTCACTCATAATTGTACTATACTATTATTATATATATATACAGGGTGGTCCAAATAGATGTTTCCATTTTTTGAAGATTTAGTTTATTCTATTGAAAGGAAAATTTAACAATTTTTTTTCATAAACCCGACTTACAGTTTTGTGTGGTGTAAGATTTTTCCTCATATACCATCGTTTTGTAATACAGCTGAATAATTTATAATGTGCTCTATCCAGATTCCTTGCCACTGAATCACAGTGGCTACTCACACACCAAAGTTTTGTAATGACAATGTTCATCATGGTATACAAAGGGAAAAAAATTACACCATAGGATCTCGTCATGTCATATCACCTGAGGAGATGTTGTGGCATCAACCACCACAAGTTGGGGAGATTTCTGTACGACCTTGGCTATTTGATTTAATGGAAATGTTCCATCACTAGTGGATACGTCAATCTCAGTTAGAGCACCTGAAAGAATTCAAATGCAATCCTGGCACATCTAAAAGCACTCCTAATGCAATCAGAAAATTGTCACAACCAATACAACACTTTTTTAAACACCAGAAAAAGATTTAGTCACAGTTCTGGAAATTTAAGAAAAGACTCTTGGATAAATCTTTAATTTTTGACTCGAGTCTGCCTGCAAAATCTTCGAATCAATTTTAATTAATTAAAGGTAATTTTCAGAAAATTAGACAAAATAAATCAATCTTTACATTTTCATCAGGAAAATATTATATGCAATATCTATTTAACACAAACAAATCAATAATGATAATAATAATGCTAATTGTAGCCTAGCACTACAACAGTTTTCCATAGCAATGAATGTTTATTCACTTAGAGTAATGATAAAACTTAAAAATTAAGAAAAAGAATAAACTGATTTTTAGTTTCTGTTTATCATAATTACATTATGTCTAATATGACTAACAAACACTCTAATAAAAGTTTTCTTAATTTAAATATAATTATTCAATCTCTGACTAGTAAGAACTTAAATGAAAACAAAAGCATTAATTTATTTTCTGATTACCTGAAGAAGTTCGTACTCGCAGATCCTTAAAATAAAACTGTTTCAAATTGTCTTTTGCTTTACTCATTTTTTCAATCATTTCATCATAAGAAAACAGGGCATTCAATTCTTCCTGTGTCAATTTAGTTTCTGGCCTTGGAAAAGTGTTGCCTTTACCCTTAGCTGTAAAAATGAAGACCAACAATAAAAGGTGCATGACCTGGTAATCCAGGAAAATTATCATTAATCACTAAACATTCTTTATTCAAACCTAATCCTTGAGCCAAAAATGTGAAAAGCCAAAACAAAACAGTTTTTTGTGAGCTATAACAATGGAACAAACAGCAGAAGCAAAATGACTAAGTTTTAACAAACCATTAGTAAATAAAAGAATAGGTATATATATATATATATATATATATATATATATATATATATATATATATATATATATATAGTTAGAGCATATATATATCAATTAAAAATAAATTAATTAATTAATAAACACGAGACATGTATGACCCACAACTTTAATGTGTGTGTGTGTGTGTGTGTGTTTTCTGTAACTGTCTCTACCTTTCTTGGCATAATGTCTCACATGGTTCAACTGAAATGTTGCTGTCATGGAGCCGTTTTCCAAGGACCTTTCAAAACAAGTGTTGTACAAGTAAATGTGAGCCCTAGGTTGACAGATGCTACAGTCTAGCTGAGGGAAAGGCTTTGTCATTGATCTTTTTACTCTGATGTTCTGAAGGACATGAGACAGTGCACGTGAAGCCATGATGTGTTTCTATATTCCTGCTACTCAAATGAAAATGATAGAAAAACCTGAAAAATGAGGTACTGTGATGATAATACATGTTATAAAAACAATAAAAACAATGTGGAAATATTGAAAAAAATATTATGACAAATTAGTAAGTTACATTTTAACAAACCCTGAAGAAAAGAAGACAGTTATAAACCTAACAGTAAAGTTCTATTTTCTCTACTTCAATTGTTTCTATAATTATCATAAAATAACAGCATAACATAATGCAGTAGGATGACCAAAAACCTCAAACAGAAAAAGGTAAGGATAAAATATGACAGTATCATTTGGACTATATCTGGTGGATAGGGGTGGCGCGTGGGCATTATTTTCACTGAAAGAGAAGCTAGGGCCTGAGTGGAGAAATAGACCCCTTCCACCCCACCCCTTAAAAACCTCTGGATTCTCTTAATGAAACAGTGACAATATATTAACATATTATATCTAAGTACCTTACTATTAAATTTAATGGGATGCTATGGTATTCACTAAATATACTCTTTTAGGTCTTTTTTTTTTGTCAGATGTTTTGTAATTATGACAAAGCACTAAAATGCACTCAAAAAACTCTCTCAGGAAATCAAAAGAATAGAAAAGCAGTAGATAAATGACTGCAATTCAAATATTTGTCAAAGTCTTTCTGTCTGCCAGTGACAAATTTTCGTAAAGCTATAGACCAATTTCCTCTTAGGCTGTGAGACAGGTAAAACAGGATACAATCTATTCAGTTTCTTTTTTTTCCTACATATTATGATATGTACATAACCATCATTATTCACTGGAATAAAAGTTACTCCCCTTGTTTTAAGGTGGAGAATAAAACTGACTACTGTGGTTTTCCCAAAAGACTGTAATACTGCCTCATAATAAGTAGGTATTAAATTAAACATAAATGAAATGTTTATTATTCAAAATAGTAATTGCAGGATTGTTGATACCAAACGAGCAAAGATAACTGGTTTAAGGAAATTGTCACTCTTTGTCCAAAACTCTTAGTTCAGTTTTTATCACTGATGAAGCAAAATAATGCCTTTGCTTAATAAATACTGTAATTAGGGGCTCATAACTTCATAACAAACACATTTAACCAAAATGACGCAGCGGGATTGTAGCTTATACACTTGTGGTTAACTCTGCCAATTTCAGTGATAAAATCTTGTTCAGGGATGAAGTTAGGCCCCATACCGATTGCTATCTCACCTCAAAATAGAAAGGTGTTAAATTGACGATTAAAGCTTTGGGCTGTCTATGCTTATATACAGTATATATATATATATATATATATATATATATATATATATATATATATATATATATATATATACATTGCAACAGGAAATATAAAACGTCGGTACTTTATATTTTTGAGGGTTTTTTATTGCTTTAAATCAGCACAAAATAGATGCATGATTAAATGGCTCGGGCCCCTAATTAGATGCTGGAAAAACCTTATTATCGGTATCTGGGTGAGATAATAAGGGATTACAGTCCCCTTAATTAAGATTGTAGGGAGCTGTACAGACAGACGGGAGGCCGTAAATATGTAAGATTTTGTACGATTTCACATGGTTTAGGGGCAGTATACTAACACTGTACGCGCATGTAATGTAATCTAGGCTTTCACGATTCAAACTGCGATTTCATGTCGCCAACGTTAGTGGTCCCCAGGAAAAATCATGTACATGTACACATGTAGGTTACATGCCTATACTTCCCCGCACCGATACGGGGATGTACCGGTGCGGTGATCTATCGGTGTGGGGTCGTATCGATGCGCATAATACAAAAAAATACTAAGGGGGATTAACGGTGCGGGAGAGTATCGGTGCGGGAGAGTAACGAAGCGGGGGAGTATCGACACGACCCCTACACGTAGGAGGCCTGTAATTGTCCGTCGTAAATATCCCAGATGAGGGGTTACTTTACGCGCAGAACATTTCATTGGGCATAAATTAAATTGCACCTTGAGAAAGTTCTTGCAGAATTTTCTAATTAGGTGTGCTGTAGTAATAAATCAAACCGTAAACAATACCTTGTTTACATCAACGTTATCATTGCGGCAAAGCCCCTAACGAACACATGGATGTATAAAACGTCACTGTTTTTGTGCTTAATGTTTATAACGTCACTAATTTTGGGGATAGATGATTTATTGTTATAGATGGCGCTATAGTCGCTTTATTTTCTTTCAAATACGGCACTCTGGCGACATCTATAGAACTTCATGTCAACAAAGACCAGGTGTTTGGAGTTCTTTGACAGGAATCGGAGGAGCAAATTAAGTTTATATCAAGAAGCGTCTTCAGACATGAGTGCAATATCGGTAAGTTTACTTAATAATGCACGTACCTATCTCCAGCCGGTCAAATTCTCAAAGGGGCGTACCTATCCCTCATTGGTATGCAGTGAGTGATCTCTACCTGCCCACTTCACGTATTTGGTGGGGCGGGCGCCTCAATGAATTTGTAATGCTACTAGCATCTATCATTGCTGATACTTCCACGTCATTTATATCGCCCCTTCTAAGGCCTGGTCGACAGATGTCAACACAGTGAGCCACAGCGTTATTTTCAGATTGCGAATATTCCAGACGTAGAGTAATCAAAAGTATAAAAGCAAAGCAGAATAGTACGACGTTCAGAACATCAGCAGATCATCACTGACTCCAGCTAGCTAGTAAGATTCTAAGAAGCGAGCATCAAGTAGCACAAGTACCTAGAGACAGTACATTTCACATTGCAGCATGTCTTTCCACCATCCAATGATGCCATTTACCCCAGGCAGGCTTCCCATCTTTTGGGATACCACTCCATTTGGGTATGGTTCACCCTTTGACCGTGACTTTGACCGCCACAGGTGGACAGTGGGCAACTGGAGTGCAATGCCCCCTGAAATGGCCCACCAGTGGCGCCAGTTTGACCGTCAGATGAATCAAATGAGTGAAGATATGCGTCGCAACACGTATGGTGGCCTGCACCATTTAACGCCTTACCCCAGCATCGGAGCACCACATATGTCCACAACATCAGCTCTAACGTTTCCAGAATTTCCAGAAGCACGCAGACTGACTGAAAACAAGAGCATAGACTTTCCTGTGGTTGAAGAGGGCGGACGTAAAAAGTTCAAAGTCCAGTTTGATGTCCACCAATTCAGACCTGAAGAGCTGATCGTCAAGACGTCAGGAAATACTGTAACAGTCCATGCAAAACATGAGGAGAAAGCAGAGGGTAGACATCAGTATGCTGAGTACATGAAGACCATCTCCCTTCCCGAAGGAGTGGATGCCACTAGTCTTATGTCTACCCTTCGCCATGACGGCGTTCTAGCCCTGGAGGCCCCCCTGCCAGAATCGATGAGCCATATCAAGCCAAAGGAGCGACCAATTGCTATCCAACATCATTAGAAGAACACTTTTCTAGTTCCATAATTAAAGGTGAAAAAATTGGCAAAAAAGGCCCATGATTGTTGATTCGTGAGACTAAAATTAGAACAGTGTTCATTGTGTTTGCTTTGGTACTGAGAAGAATTGGAATTTGAATCAAAAGATTTCAACAACTTGTTGAGGTAAAGTGCTGATTAATATTACAGTGGTTTTTCAGTGTCATAAAGTAAGATATGAGCTTCATCTGCACAAATATTTGATTAAAGACATTTTCATCTATGTATTCTATAAAGGCATTGTGTATTCATGAGCTTGAAGAAAAACGAGTATCTAATTATTTTGCAAGGAAAAAAGAAATGCTGAGAATCAAAAAATTTTACTTTTGTATTTTTTTAAGTGTGTGTTGGATGGGTTGGACCATTTTTATAATTTAAAAATATGACACTTTTAGCTTTGAATTTTTGTTAATTTTTACTGGAATTGCAAGATTACTTTATTTGTATTTGAGTTGCAAAACTGTCATATGTTTATTTTTACATATACATATATTTATGCTCTGTGGCATTTGGAAAGAGCTTTATGCATTTAACTACTAGTTTATATTGTTCATTTAAACCTTAAGAAAGCAGAAAAAAACAGCTTCTAACAAGAAATGTGTAATGCAATGTGCCTGCATAGAGAAGGGCAAAAGTTTAGATTGAGCCGTAACCTTCAAAGTTAGAATTTTGAGAGTTTATAACATTTACTCCTGGATGATGGTTTTTGTTATCACCCTGAGAATCATAGCTTACTGTTTGATATGGGCATAACAGAATGTAGGTAGAGAATGAAAACGGGTCCTTGTTGAATCGGGGTGACATTCAGGAGTGATGGATTTCTCAGACGGCTGCTAAAATTGGTTAAGCAGTGAACTGTATTTCTGCAGGGCTGGCATTTTGAAGGTAATTTCGTCTTCACCGTTAGAAGTTCCTCTGAACTTGCCAACTAACAGTGGTACGCTTGTCAGAGATTTTCTTTTTTTTTTTTTTGATGTGAGAAAGAGTGGAGAATAGTTACTTTGTTTGAAGATGTGGTTTTATTTCATCGTTCAAGTTATTGTTATTTAACATTATTTTGTAATTTTTAACTAATGCTGATATTTGGTGCTAACATTTCTGTATCTTTATGTATACAATATATGTAATGCAAAATTATCTGCTCAGACTTAATAAAACAAGTTTTATTATCACTTTGAAATGTTATATTTGCTTTCTCATTTATTTATGCACTGTTGATTTGGTAAGATAAAGGATTCTCATCCATTGGCTTTTCTGAGGATTCTGGAAACATCCAATTCCTTATTTGTTTTTTAAAAAAGGTATCTTACAATATTATATAAACCTATTGGTGATTGGAAACAGCTGAATAAATTGAGCCCAGTTTCATAGATTGTAAAGGCTTCCTGGAAAGTCTCTTACGGAATCTTGGCTTGAATATTTTCCCTACAGATGCATTTTTTCAAATTTCGAACTTACTAGTAAATTGTAGCCCAGTATTTATCTTAATCCCCCCTTTTTTTGGGGGGGAGGGGGGGGGGGGTAGAGAGAAAGAGAGAGAGATAGAATTGGCAGTAAAAGTAGGATGCTTTCTTTTGTGTGAGACTTTTGAACTTTTCTCTAGAAAATATGAAAACCACATGCATTTGATAGTAAAAAAAAAATAAATAAATAGCCCAAACATTTTTAAGATGATTTGTTTCAGTTTGACATTGGGACTTGCTAAGGAAGAAATATCCCATGAAAAGATAAACATCAAAGAAATATGAAAAGCCCCCAAGTGACACACTAAACAGTAATAACAGAAAGCTAGGTCACACAGAAAAGTTGGTTATTAACCACCCTAGCCTGCAGATAGATGTGTATTAATGGACACTCAAAGGAAACGCTAACTGAGCACATTTGCATATTATATGAAATCTTTGCCAGTAGCTAGAATTTTCTTTTCTTCTTTTCTTTATTATTTACAAAAAAAAGTTGCATATTTACTTTAAAGTTAGCTAAATATATCTAAAAAATTTAATAATAAGTTTATGTCTACAGAAATAAAACATGTATACCAAGACTGTGTTAGGTAGTGATATTTATGTCTTGATACTCTGTAAACCAATGGTTATGAAACAGGAACCTTAAATCTGTGAATGTGTACTTCTGAAGATGAAAGATTTCCCACCCCCGGTTTACACTAGGTGTGAGTTGTCAAACAGAGTGGCAGGTGAATATAAATCACTGACAGAGTGTGATGGGCATTTTGCCACTTTTACAGGTTGCTTTAAAGTGAATGAGACATTTCTTGTCATAGAAGACAGGTGTCTGTAGCAGGAGAGGTTCTGCCAATATCAACTGTGTTCTAGTACTTGTACATTGAGAGTTACAAAATTAATTTTTTTATATTACTAGTATTTCTTTCTTTCATTTATTAATAAATTAATTAATTGTAGGAGGGTCATTAATTCTTTCAGGAAATTTTATTTATTTATTTATTTATTTATATATTTATTGTGAGTGTCATTGACAAGTTTTCTTGGTAACCAAAAATCAGTCCTTGGGACAAGCTATTCAAACATTTATTTATCTATTCATTCATTCACCTATCCATTTTCAATTAAATATTTCAAATTATGATCATAACTATGTATTTTTTTTGCTCAGCAGAAAAAGATATAAATATTATTTTAGTAGTAAACATTATAGATGCAGTGCATGCAAACATTGTAGACACACCTCCAGTCACAAATTCATCCAAACAAACCGGCATCTTTTGACACGGAGTTCATCACAGGTCAGTTGGCATGAGACAGAGCAGTGCCTTGGGTGATGCCAGCTGACCACTGGCTATGATGCCCTTTAGCCAGGATGACCACTTCATTTTTTGCTTTGATCACAGCAGGTTAAAATGTCAGGTAGCCTTCAGGTGCCTGTGTGGGCAGACTACAGTGTGTGATGATATTTGTTGGTATCTTTTATCACTTGTATGTTTGTCTCGCAATACTGTATTTTTTAATCTTTTCAATATTAAGATTTTTTTAATTATTTTTAGTGAATCAGGAGTTGTTGTCAACATTGCACAATGGCTGGGTTGTTTAATTTATCAATACAAGTTTTTTTTCCTATATATTTTGTAGCACCACATCACACCATGGATTAACTGTGTCAGTTAACAATCTCTTAAGAGGTCATCACACACAAACACACACACAAACACACACACTCTGTCACACAAAAATAAAAAAAAAAAAAAAGAAACAGGGACTAACTTTGAATGTAGAAATGGATTCGTTAACCATTGGTTAGCATGGGAAAAATTTTGTTTACCCTAGGAATGTTCAATTTTTGGCCAAAATGATTATCTTCTCAATACCTTAGCAGTGCAGCAATATCTTGATTTCAGCAGGCTCATGAGGCTGCAGTTCCTTGCGGTTTTTCCGTCATGTCTGGTTTAGTAAAAATCCCTTGTAGTAATATGTTATTGAATGTGAAGCAAAGCGAAACAACCTGTTCTATCGTAATACCTAAGTAACTTACTAATAGTCGACTGATGGTTTAGGAGAGCAATTTGGTGTTGATTCATAGAGAAAAACAGGTTGCGAAAATTGAGAATAATGTTTTTCCTCTGCATTTGACTGCTGCACTATTGCCATTTAAAGAACAGTTAGCAGGGAAAGCATCTAGAGTGATTCAGAAGTGATATTTGAGTCTGGACAGGATAAAAAAAAAACATCTCCTTGATGAGTGAAATCTTGATCTTACAAGGTTCTGGGGTACTTGATGTATTTTCAAAGGATGTTCAACCGGTAAAAGAAAACAGATAAACAGTTGGAGTATTTTTGGTATAAATGGGAAGAGAAGAAAAGGTCACCATGACATATGTTTTGCAAGAACTTGTGGCTTAAATGGAATCCCTTTACTACAGTATATGCTCAGTTTCAATATTGTAGCTTTCTGTGTCAAACAAAGATAAGTAAAAAAAGGAAGAAAAACATGTATGGATATTGATCTTAATAAAACTACACTGTCAAGTAAGCTAGATGCATGAGCTTATGGAAAAGAAAAGAATTCAGCTTTGAGCAATGCACCTTCTAAAAAGCTTTACACAAACAACTTTGGAAGATCATTATAATTTTGCATGCAATTACAATTGATGTCAGGAAAAGACACCCTTTTTTTATATAATTTAAAATGCAGATCCAACACAATTCCTATTATTACCTGCATTATGGACAAATTGTTTTCATGACTCATAGCATTCAAAACTTTTTTTATGGCCAAGTTCAAATGCTGGCACAGAAGAATTGAATCAGCATGAAAAATAATGGGAATTTCCCTACTAGTAGAACAATTAACAAGGCCATTGTAAAGCCTGATGAACCGAATCAGATCAATTTTATCTGTAATATTAAAACAATTCACAAAGAGGTGTTTTAAAGGAAATCCAGTATGAATTCCGATGAAACATATTTTAATTGATACAGAATATTTTATACATGAAAAAGATTTGGATCAAAGTAATCAATGATCAAGAAAAAACAACAGATTTTTTTAAAAATCAGAAACATTGCAGACCTGTCCTGTCATCATATGTATTGTGGCTTGATAATAGTATTTCACAAATGAGAAAGTAAAAAGTCTATTCTATATTCCCAAAAAAGTTAATCCACTGGAAAAATCTTGAGGTTTCCAGAAAACAGAACTTGTCCATTTTAAAGCCTGTCTGTCAAGATAAAGAGCTAAATTAGAAACTAATTTGATTCATCAGAACTGACTCGTGACTTCCAGAAAACAACAAGGACTGTTCTGCAAAGTCGTCTGACGACTTGATGGGAGTCTCTGCTGTCGTTAAGATGTACTTTTGGCATGATGTGACCTTGTATCAGATTTATCACCCGGCGTGCCCCACCTGTATGATATATATCAGCAATTACAATAAGAGGTGGTAACCTTTTAAAACCTTGTTCATAAATCTTCTTTAAAAACATGTTTCCATTCAAGTTGGGCTTACTGTTGCTATTGCTAGTCGGCTATCTCAAAACAGTTAGTTCACCACAGCTTTAAACTTAATCCCTCGGCTTTCCCCACACACACAGGCATTAATATTAGGATTAGTCAGTACTGTTAGCTTTGGTGCACTAATCATAATCAGTGGGCAAGCTGAGAAGGGTAAAATCAAGTTACACTGACCCAAGTTGACTGGAAACACTGCTGTATTAAACTACTTGTACTAGTATGGATGCTGAATTTGTAGATGTTGGGGGGTTATTTCATGTGAGGAGGGTGCATAGAGTTGCATTAAAAGCATACGTATGGATAAGGTACCTGTCAAATGGAATGTAGCTGTAACTATTTACTTGAAACTGCTAGAGGTATTTATATTTGCATATGGGTTGTTGTAAGTTAAAAGTTACCTGTCAAATTGGAATTAAATGAAAATAAGAAATACATGTATGCATATCAAGGTACTATTAGAAACAATAATATATCATGGACATACTTTTAAGAGGTTGTTCCTGGTCATGGCATTTAAAGGGCTGATGAAAAAGGACCTGAATATTCTAGAAAATAATTTTAAAATAGAGATTGTCAACAGGACATAAGAAGTTTCCTGTATGTCCACCCTGCAGTTGGCCATTGCTGTGGACTCAGAACACAGGGGGACCAATTAGACAGGAAAAATAAATACTTGTCACTTGGACGTGTGTGTAGAATATAAATTCAAATGTGCAGTGGTGAAAAAAGAAGAGAAAAACAAGTAATGAGGGTGTAACAAGCCTGAAAGTTTATACTTGAGTCATTTTTCGTGACCTACTCCCTTCAAGTTGTGTATAATTATCTGTTTATGTCACTATCACCGCAAGCATATTAAAAGTATTGGAAAGTGAGGTAATAAATGGATTGATAAATTCAAAATGTTTTTACTGTGCCACATATGAGAAAAAGTGAGAGTTTCATTTGTCGGCAATCAAAAAGTTTTTAATTAAGTGTTTTGGCTGTGTGTAAGAAAAAAACTGTCTGAAAGCTTCAAGGTTGCTCTTACTCTAAGACTTGTGAAAGGTGGGCAGATTTTAGTAGGTACCTGCCACTTAAGTTAACTGCTGTCAATCACCTGATGGGAGTGGCCAGGCTTCTGCCAGAAATGGTTTATGCCAGCACTGATAGTGACACCTATTGGATAATCCTCAAACTTTGAAAACAGGCATTTTTTTTCAATCTTCCAGCCAGGCTATTCCCAGCCTGTCCCCCTCCAGCCGTACCATGATGGAGAAGAGATGGATGAGAGGAGACTGTGGGTGGGCAACCTTGACCCTAGGATCACAGAGTAGGTTGAAATTCATCGAAATGCCATAAGCTTTGAGTATGGGAGAAAATATAAATTGGAAGTTTTTTCTTTCTGTCTCTTTTTGAAGGGGTGGGTGATTGTTAAGTAAGATGTGGTTTGATTGTTTAAATAATGTAATTGTTTTCGTATTAATAAGTTACATTTAAAAAGTGAAGTAGGAAGAAAAACTTGAAACTTAAATAAAATTATATAAAAAATGGATAGTGTTATCACCTGATATTGTTGTTACAGTAAGAATTGAAACTTTAACACTACTAGTCCTAGTCCTAGCATAAAAGCAATCAGAGCTCATGATTTGTCAGAGAAAAAAATGTTTATCAATATCACTTTTTAATTGAATAATATTTGTAGGTTTACCTTGCTAAAGCTGTTGCAGAAATATGGGCGGTTGAATAAATTAGACTTTCTCTACCACAAGACAGGCCTAGACCAAGGCAAGCCTAGAGGATACTGCTTTGTCACTTATCAAACTATAGATGTATGTAAACAGGTGTTTTATGTTCTTCATATTCGATAAAGTTGAATTTTTATGTTTGTGCAACAGTGCATGGCATTATATTTCGAATTGTGTTTGTTGTGAAAAGTTGAAACAAATGCAGGACAGTAATTGTGTTGACTACATATTCTTTTTTACCAGAAAAAGAGCAACAACATTTAATTTTCAACTGTCAACATTTCTTTTACAGGAGGCCAAATTTGCAACCAAGTCATTGAATGGGAAGTTTGCTCTGTCCAAGAAACTGGTAGTACGGGTGGCTAATACAGACAAAAAGGTAAAAGAGATTAAAGTGGAACAAAAGACTAGGAGATACCAAACAGCATTATTGGGGTTGTCATATATTGCACATATTTAAGAATAGGTTGATGACATAGCAGCAAAGTTAAATTTCAAACTTTAAATTAATTTTTATTGACAAACTCCAGGGGCGGATTTAGGCCGTCTTCTGGGTCTTCCAGAAGACGGTCAGATTTTCAAGTTTACATTGACGGGTATCCAATTTTTAATGTTGGAAGACGGTCAAAATTGGAGGATGAATTAACAAAGATAATTTGGAAGACTGTCAGTATATAGCTCTGGATCCGCCCCTGAACTCAGTTTTAGACATTGGCCAGCTCACTTATAATTGATTAAAAATTGGCACTAAAGAATGCATTATCTGAAGTTTTTGTTTATGGCTGAACATACAATACTCTGTACTTACAGGATGATCCAGTGAATGAGAAGTCAGGAGTAAAGATCACGAAGCAGTCTGATGATGGAGTCAGGTATCTTCTGATTTAAGTTGCCTACTAGACTAGAAATTCATATGAATCTTGATAATTGTTATTTAGGCTGGTCTTGCCATCTTATCACCAGTTCCTCACTTAGTAAAGATATTATGTATTTTTCAATATAGCAAATTGTTCTTTTTACAGCAAAGAGACCAAGATCCGTGCCATAGAAGCTAAACTTAAAGTAATGGAGCAAAACCCAGATCTACCATTAGATTTTGGTGTACCTTCTTCTTCTGGCACGCAACAAAACTCTCATAAACAGGGTTCAAAGTTGCTGCAAAACTCACAAACTAAGTCTCATTGTGGAAAGACTAATAGTCCCTATGGGAGAGGGTACCCAAGATGATGTTGGTGTGGCACTTGGTAAAAAAACGCATTCCAGGATACAGCAGTTTGGACTGATGTATGGAAAAGTGTTGTGATTGTACAGTTATGAGAAAAATTGAGTGAGTTAGAAGTGAAATACACACCATTAGATTTTAAGACGGTCCAAGTTAAGCATGTAGGATTTTGTGTTTGATAGTTTGTGGTGATGTAAATTATTTTGGAACCAAGTTTTTTTTAAAAGCTATGTATAATTCTTATCACAAGAGCATCTGAATTTCAAAATTTTTGATCCAAAGTGATTTTCATCACCAATAAACTTAACAGAATTAGGGATCTTGAGAAAAGGAACGAGTAGGGGAAAAAAATTTAATTCTGTATGTAGTCTGCTGTCACGAAAGTTGGTGCCAAGTGTCAAGTAATTGTCTCCATAGAAAAATTTAAGTTTCATATTTGTATTTTAACCTTAAATTAAATATGAAAAGTTGTTAAAAATGTAACTTTTATTGCATAACCGTGAATAAACTCTTTGAAACATAAATAAAAACTTGCTCTTTATGTTGGTAACTTGACTTTTAACTCTCAACTATGTATATGTAGATTAATATTTTGAAACAAAAAGGCATAGTGGTTGAGTGATAATGTGGTTTATTTCATATTTTGGTGGACCATTTTTTCCCTTTTCCCATTACATGGGATTCCACATACAAATAATCCATGTCAAACATTCGCTTTCTTTGAATGTGAATGATAAAAAGTAACCAACAAAAGTTTTTAAATTTTTCAATAAGATTTGCATAACAGATTTAAGATGGAAAAGTGGCGATTCCACAAGCAGCAATGTAGTTTACATGCATCACAAATACATTCAGCAGTGCTTTTAAAGTGAAGTCTGACTCGGAGGTTAAAACATTTTTTTTTAATTCTTCAACTCTGATTGACCTCTTAGCAAAATGTGTCCAAGTTGACTAAGTTTACAGAGATCAGTTAAAGCAGACTAAATCCACATAGATCAGTTATACAAAATTTTTATGATACCAACAAGGATATGGTATCCAAATTGAGTAACATTGCTGCAGATATTGAAAAATATATTATTACAAACTTTTCTGAAAAGAATACAACTTGAAAACAAGATAATTTGACATTAGGCATTTCTGGACATAAAAAAACAGTGTCCTATATGAAAAATTACTTCCAAAAAGTTTTTGTCAGTTTTATATAGCTGCCAAAGAACAAATTGTTTATGTACTATTTGTTTGTTTACTAGTAATATAAAAGTAAAACTTATATTTTTAAAGTGAAAAGTGTACAAAGATGGAGATTACAAAGATCCGAACACCATGATTATAAATGACAAATGCACTAATAACAAAATGCTTTACTAAAAAACTCTGAGAATATTGACATCACCTCAGTATCCTGATTAAAAAAATAATAAAACTGTCCATAACTTATTGAGATAGGCTGTTAACATGCAAAGACAAAAGCGTGAGCTCCTTGGCAAAGGTGATACTGATAAGATTAAATATTTTGAACAGGGACCGAATTCTTATCCCCTAATATTTCTATATTATATAATGCAGGCAAAATGATTCAAATTAAGTCTTCAGAAGAATTCACAATCTAGTCAAGGGAAATACACCAAATTGATATCAACCACAGAGGACATACATACTAGTAATAGTATACGCTTTATGCATAGTTACTTAACATACCATGGGCTCCAATTATTACATATTGACTTTGGATATTAATTAGGATACTAAAATTGGGATTAAAATAACAGGAAATTTCTTCGAGCTGAGAAAATATTAGGAACCTTAAAACTTCACCTGCTTCAGAAATAAAATTAAAGCGATAACAGCTGTTCATGTGATATTGATATTTCACAATAAATACATTGTAAACAAGGCACAGAAATTTAATAATAAATTCTATTTTACTACCAAAAAGGCAGTTACTTAAATGCAATTTTCTGGAATTTGTGCCTTTCATTGGACTATGTGACCTCCATAGATGGCTATACTCTGTAATAGTCTCTTAAGAGAGTATTACAAAAAAAACCAAACTTTTTAGAAAAAAAAACAGGGACTAACTTTGAATATTGGAATGGATTCAATAACCATTAGTAAGTATGGAAAAATTGTTGTTTACCCCCGCAAAAAATTCATTTTTTGGCCAAAATGAACAGTTGTTATCCCTTGAACCTTGCGTGACTAACAAAATATTCAGTAACTGTACAAAAGCCTTGTTTGTGTTAAAATCTTTGAACTGTGTATCTTGTATGAGTACTGAACTCAGCAGCATATTCATTTTGCTGAGATATTTGGCAACCCATTTTTGGAGATTAGTATAATCCTTTATACTTTGCAATGCTCAACCGCACCCACCAAGCCACTGAAAGACTTCCAGACCTGGCGGTTGTTCATGCACACTGTGCCTCCTCCTCTGTGAAGCTGACCTTCCTGGAAGAGGACAAAAAAAAAACGTTCACTTGGATTTGATGTTTTATGCCATTCTTAATTAATAAATAATTTGGTTCTAAATGGCAGGTCAGACATTAAGAGAACAATGTCTAACTGTGCATTTCAAAAGGGAATTTTCAACATCAGATGCTTTTATTTTAATGTGGGTATTCATCAATTTAAAATACTGAATTGGGAAAAATAAATACCATACAGGTTCTGGAGACATGAGACATCATATCTTTGGGACATTTACGAACATAATTATCTATAATATAGCATCTTTAAACAAAAGAAAAAGATTGACTCTGTCACCTGTCTGTTTATGTCACCAATACAAGTCCAGTCTCCCTGTGTAGACTTGACAGTAACAGCCCACTTGGAATGGTCCTTGGTTTCTTTGAAGGCAATCTCTGTTTTAGGGAATGAAATACTCTGGATATTCTCCACCTAAACAGTAACAGAAAAGAAGAAAATATCAAAATAACCCATTGTATTCTATGATACCAAATCCAAGGTTTTACCACCAAGTCAAATTTTCCAGACCTAAAAAAAAAAAGTAAAATAATCTCCCTCTCACAAATCAATAACGCACTTCTATGTTTTGTACCATTTGTAATTCAATTTATTTAGTCATAAATGACAGGCCAAACACAAAGACATGTTTTCCTGTACATTCCAGTAGGAAATATTGTCGCAGGTTCACACAAATATAAACTGTGTGTTGTTATTATAGACCCTATTCAGAATAGGGGACTAACTAGTCCGAGGGTCAAATACTTCTCCATGCGATATCTTTTCACGCAGTGATTATTAGCAGATTGGACGGCAAGCTTTGTAGTGGGTCACCATATTTGACCCTAGGACTAGTTAGTCTCCTATTCTGAATAGGGCCATAGACTTAAGGTGCATTCCCATAAACACCATGGGTCCACGTGGTTTGACCCAACTCTGCAGGGACTCGACCCAACTCTGCAGGGACACTCGCTGAGTGCAATCAGCTAACTTGCATGGCAGGCCTCCTTTTGCACTCAGCTAGAATCCTGCAGAGCTAAGTCGATCCACATACACCGATGTGTCTATGGGAATGGGGCCTTAGCACTTACATGGAATGGGCCCTTGCAGTAGGATGGTGTCTTCCCTGGTCCATTCTGCCAGGTCTCTGTGTACAAGCTGCTGGCCAGGTATGGGCCAACATAGGAATCATACAAGTCTAGTGAAAAAAAAATTATTTTTTTATTCTTGTACTGATAATAGTGCATTTTGGTGCAAGGGCTATGATATAACATAGGAAATTCATGATGTATTCCCTGACTAAAAAGACAGAAGTGGATCCAGGGGTGGGTAGAGTAGGAACACACCCCCTCCCTTGACTGTGCCACTTCATATGTAACGCTCCCTTCCCCCCCCCCCCCCCCCAACCCCCATCCTGGACCTGCAAGTGCAAAGTATTTCACACCCCACACTTGGATACGTAAAACACTCTTTCTTCTTGAAATAAATATAAATAAGAGCCAAACACGTTTCAGTTTTGTCTCGCTTAGGCCTTATTGATAACAGTGAAAAAAGAGTGGACACAATTCTAGCATTTTTCAAGCAATTTTTCAATTCAAGCACATGTGTCAGGAACCATAGTGTATAGAAAAACGTGTAATTAGTAATTTTAAAACTTTCATACATGTTGTTGTATTAACTCAATCAGAGGAAGCCATTGTTTGATAAAATTCAGATATGGGAAGCCAAGTTGTACAAGTTGTTCAGATAATGCTTCACACCTTGCAGTTCAAATTTTAATGTCCTTTGTTTCAAAGCCAGTAATCTGTTAGACCTTGATTACAGGGTGTTATTATAATTAGGAGTGCCCACCTGGAAGAAGGTGGACTTGTGTATGAAGTAACCAATCAGTTTCTAAGCTATGTGATGGACAGTTAAACTGATAAAGTTTAGTATAAAGAAACCTGTAAACTTAAATCTAGAGGATTGGAGCTAGAGAGAGGAGGAGAGAGGTTATACTTGCATCATGTAACTTTTAGTGTAGCAAAATATATTCTGTTGAAATTACAACATGGAGTCGTTTCATTCTTTTCCGTGTGCAGAAGTTAAGACAAGGAACCTGGGAATCTCTGTAGCAGTATTACAGATAGCGTTATCCAAAGTTGTGAGCCCATTGTGCCCAAACCCCTGGGGGTTATATCATAAAAAGGGTATTTTATGTAATGTGGGGGCCCTGGGAGGGTTTAAAGGGGTTCCCCACAAACAGCTAATTTTAATGAATTCCATGTTTCAATATTAACTGAGATTACTCCAATGATATTACAATCTTGAATGTGATTTAGATTTAGTTAGTCTTAGACCCCATTCCCAGAGATTAGATCGATCCAACTAGATCGACCTAACTCCCTGGGGGTTCACACTAAATAGCTGTCAGCCGAGCGAGCACGAAGTTAATTACCCCCTTACAGCTTGTAGTAGGTGGGACGGACATTTGAGCCAGATTATCTGACAGTAATCTAGTGAGACTCCCCACAGGGATAGATCGATCTAAAATCTATGGGAATGCACCCTTAAATAAGTGGTGCAGAAAATAAAAAGGGGGCAGTGTGAAAATTACAAACAATTAAACAAGAATATAGAAGGGTAACAAGATGCATGCAGTGATGATAACAACAATAATGGAATCTCACCAGCTCCAAAATCTGCATCCTTGGCAAAGACAAGGAATTTCTCTCCACCTGCAGAATTGATCATCTTTGTGCGGTTCCCATTACGGAACTTGCCATGGAGCATGCCCAGGAATGCGCGGTCAGTGTGCTCAAACTTAGCTGGAAAGTTCTTGCCATAGATCCATGGTCGGTTGTATGTCATTTGTTGAGCTGCAGAAATTGTAAAGTTTGGGTCTTAATTAAACCTAAATACATGACATGACTTTAAGCCAACTCAAAGAAAGTTTATTCTTTAATCCCCAATCTTCTAAAAAATGAATTTGGATATATTTCGGAAACAAATGTGTAGTGCTCAGTATAGCAGAAATGAAAAAGATGAAAAAAAAAACCCCCTGAAAATGCAAGGGGTAATGTTAGTAATCTCTATGTGGGGGCATAAATACAACACCAAAATATCCAGATTTCTGGATAACTAGAGAAGACTCAAATCTCTATACTGACTTACAACATTCACTCACTTGAATCTCTAGTGCAACAAGATTATTTTAACTAGGTAGTGACAATTTACATGAGAAATCACTCATCAAGAGTGTGAGCATCTGTTTGTGTGTTATGGACATACACAGGAATGACTTACCAATGGTGTCAGCCTCTGGATGTGTTATGGAAATACACAGGAATGACTGTCCATTTTCCCTAGCAGACTCCGGCCACGAGTATTTCTTGAATTCTGGAAATCGGGGGACACTATGCACCATCCAGAACCCGGTGTAAACATCCATGGCAAGGACACCTTTTAATATTGCAAATAAAAGAAATACATGTTTTATAAATACTTTACATTCCCCTTTCCTTTGGAGTAAAATATTTTTCTTAATTGCAAAAGTGAACATGGTGAAGCAACAGCTGGTAACTTGATCTGACTTGGCTAGGAACTACAGGAATACTATTCTTTTCAATAACTTTTTAAGTTTTGATCCTTTGTGAAATTATTGTCACTCAAAAAAACATTTTACAAAATTGCAATCCATAAACTGGATTTTGAGTTCTTCCTACCAGTTTCTGATTTTTGTTCTCATTATTTTGAATGAAAAAAATGTTATTTTCTCAACTGTTTTGGATAGTGCAATACCTTATTGATAAAGAAAAATGCTAAAATTTCCTGGAAATTTGTCTATGCTATAATTTAGAGGTCTTACATGCATTTTTTTTTTTTGCTTTTATTACTACTGCTCTTACAGCATCAAGGTAAAGATCCATTGCCCTACCTTTAGTGTGTCCATACTCCTCTGTTTTCTCTCCACTGGGAGTCTCATCATTGTACATACCAAATGCCACTTCCTTTAATTAAGATATTTAATTAAGTCAATATCAGGTCCATTTTACACCCATGCAGCAGTTCACTTGATTAAACCTGTCCTAACATATTATTTTATTTATAAAGAATATAATTCAATTCCATTATCAAATAACTTCAACTATACCTAAAATGACTTCAAATATAGTTTTGAACATAAAAGATATATATAAAGATATATATATATAGATATATATATATATTTAATAGATACAAAATATATCAATTTAAGCTAATACTGTTAAAATACTTTTTACCTCAGTGGTGTTTTCAGCTTTGTAAAGTGGCTCTAATGTCTTATAGATGGCACCTCCAGTACCGTTTAACGAATTATTTGAAAGTGCCCATGCCACTGACACAGTATTATTGTCCATATAGAAATATGCCAAGCCTTCCTTTACAAATGGATTTGAGCTTTCTGCTATCTTGGGAATCTTGTAGGCAATAAACCTGTAAATAAGATTTCAATTTAAAAAATATATATTTCTTGTCAATTTTGCAAATATTTCATCACTATAAAGACACACCTGATGGCACTTGTATTTAGATGTGTGGTAGATATGTGGAGAGAGTGGGACTTTATCTAAATTACACTCTTCTGTAATAGCCAGGTTATCATGTTTTCAGTATATGTATGCATATATGCAAATTCATTTGTTTTATTTATTTACTTATTTAATTTTATTTTACATGGAGAGCATCTAATGCTTTTAGCGTTTTGCCTCCATTTCTTTTGAATAAACATTGTTAAAATGTTTTCAGTCTTTCAAAATGGCATGGAACAGAAATTTAAAGTGTACCCCACAATGAGAAAAGGGCTTTCATTAGTAAGTTAATCCTGTAATACTCTATCGTGTGATTTGTGTCATTCTGCTGATTCTTTACAACAAATTAAGCAAATAAAGGCTACTGGTGCATAGTCTCTGCATGTTTACAATTAACTGGGGTGTATGATCGGCTAGGCACTGTTCTTTACATGACTCATGGAAGAGAGATCAGCTGACTAGGCATTAACCTGGCACGACCGATCCACATTCTTGCCTCAATTACAGAAACATCATCATCATGTGATTTGTAAAATTGTAAATCTATAAAATTATCAAATCTATTTCAAAAAGGAAAAAATACGTCGAAGGTTGGACACCGACTACTACACTACACTTTTATCTTAGCAAGGAAGCAAAGTAATATAATTACACCGCGGCGAAGGCTGAGAAGAATCTTTGAGATATCTCCGGCGATTCCCCAATAAAAAGACAGGTGTCAGTCCATTTGCACACCACTTACCAATCTACTGCCTTTCCATTCTCACCAACACACTGTAGGCTCGACCAACAGCTATTGATGTAGATAGATAAACAGCAAATAAACAGCAATACGAAAGGTGTTTCCATCCTTGCTGTCGGCTACTTGCTCGCCTGAAACTGAAAGGTCACGTGAGGTCACTAAGTATATCGCGTGTATAAATTTGATGTAAATTGAGATTTGTAACCAGAGACTTTTTTATGTATTCAAAAATAAAATCATTTAAAAATTGATTCTTTTTTATGTATTCAAAAATAAAATCATTTAAAGAATGATAATAAAAAAATTGATAAGCCACTTATTTATTTCTTTTGTAATGTCCCAAATAATATTAATACAATGTTCAACTTTATGGCGCGTATAAATATTGAGTCAACTTTGACCTCTTTAACCCATGATTTGATTCAAAGCCCAAAATGATATATTATTTTCCGTGATAAAAAAATTCTGCCTTGATTTTAATTTCTGAAATTTTTGTGTATCAGTAATTTAAACTGTTTGTGTTTATTTTCTTTTAATTTTACTTCGTATTTTAGTTTTGCAAAGTTCATGACTGTTATTTTTCCTAACCTTTTCTGAAATCCCACAGTAGGGCCCCGTTCTTACTCAGATAAGCATGCATTCAACCCATACCTTTCAAGTTCAACGCCGGGACTTAAAGTCACGTAGCCCACCTTCCGAAGCTCACCGCTTGCTGCTTGCTGCTACAATCGATCGACAGGACCCAAACCTTAGTCCACCAATTTGATTTAAACGATACGTGCATTTGACCCAATCTAAAACAGGTGAGGATTATGCACTTGCAAACAAGTTACGTAACAACATTAAAATTTGAGCTAACCATAGTTTGTCATGCAGTCTACAGCTGGGACTGAGACTGAGAAAGTGTTAGTTGTAACAGATCGATGTTTAAACTCGATGGACTGAACATTTACTGGCAATTACTGTAGATCTCTGACATAAAAATGCTGTTGACTGTTGTGTTTATCACTCTGTCTGTAAAACTAAAACTAGTGTACAAATATGTTCACATAGACACTGAGGTAAGCAATGCGCGATATGACAAGCAAAACGCAAATAATTTTTATTTTATGAATATAATAAAAAATTACTTTGAAGACGCACTCTAGTATATAAGGAGGTCTATTTTCTTGCTAATTAATACTCAAGTTGTTGAAATCTGTAATATGTACAATTTCATGTATTTCTTTTTGCTTTCTATATGTGTACAGTACACATTGGTTGTCAACTTGAATTATATGCTAGAGTATATTTTCTAACCATATTGTTATACACACACAAGATATACATGTTAAGGTGCACATTACTGTAAACAAAAGACAGTATGTATCTGCATGTCAGCTGTGATGTGGTCCAGCCCCTTACAAGTCTTTTGCTTGCCCCTCACCTTACTGCTGGAAAGCCAACCTTGATATTTGCCTTTGACAGAGCTGTAAATAAGGTTTTTTTTCATCTGTTTGCCTAAGAGTGGTGCTTCAATGAAATTGGACACGCTTAAATTAAATAATGGTGTTAATTATGCACCAAGGGTGACTATTCATGTAGCGCACATCTTGCATTTTGTCAGCAAAAAGTGACCACCATGTGCAGAAATAACATGCAACCTTATCAGAAATGGCAAGTTGGAATTCCATTAGTGTTTCATGGAATGGCAAATAACAGTGCAGGAGAAGGTTATTGAAATGAATAATTCAATATTTTTTCATTGTTAACATAAACCTAAGATTGTTGGTATAATGTTCTTGATAACATCAAGGACATCGGCACTTTATTGGTGAGCACTGTAAAGAACATGCCCACTCAAAGGTGGTCCGAGTCCCTGTCCCAAGGCCAATGGTGTCAAGGTCGATTTGAATCACTTTCACTTGTAAAGGCCTTTTACTAGTAAACAACCTAGTTACTATTTAATACCCATCTGGCATTTGTCTACAGAGGTACATTGGTTCAAGTCAAAGCATTGATTAATGTTCTCAAGGTGTTCATTGATCTTGGATATAGGTAACTAACTGAAAAGAAGAAACCAGTATATTACTGTCTAGTAAATTAACTGTAACATGAAGAACTATGGTTAGAAAATATCAATTTCAAAGGTGAAAATGTGAATGAACGCCTGTTTTTATAGTCTGCCTTTAATTATATGAAACAAGTTTTATTTAATTTTCATAAACATATTCAATTGGATATGGAATGTTTGACCTTTACCTGACACAAAACCTTGCAATACTGAACCTTAAATTAGTCTAGGAACGAATCAGAATTAACAAAAATATCAAAGTTGTAACATATGTCAACAATAATATTTGAACATTGCCAAAACATGTCAGATATGGGCTTGGGTTACACTTCCACTTTAATGTTAATAATATATAATATACTGGTTCAATAACAAAACACTGAACATCTTTTACTGACTAATAGGCACTATTTATTGGTTATGTATAACTTTATACTGGGGATGATTAATTAGAAAATCACACAGCACTCAGTGTATGAATATACCTATGATTGAAGTTGTTCAGCTATATGGAAGAAGCAAAACTTCAGAAGGCTTTTTTCTTTGCCTAAATGCCCCTTGGCATGCAGAATTGTCATTAGTACATGCATGTTTTAAAGTAGTCTAGAAATAAATAATTTCATGACGAGACGACTGTGAAAAATAACCATGTGATGGTTTGGAGACAGACTTAGTACAGTGCTTTGAAAAGCTAGGGCAGGTGAAAGTGACTGGGATTATATTCCTACCTGTCCTAGCTGTTTCAGGGCATTCAAAAATTTTAATTCTTTGTATATAACAGAAATTTTACGTGTGGGCATCCAGTAAGTGTGAAAATAAAGAACCATGCATCGTTCATCTCTGAAGCTCAACCTCTATTTCCTATCCATGTTTTGTTGTAAATTAATAACCAAGATTCCCTTATGGACTTGGTTTGACACTATTTTGTTTCTTAATTATCATTTGTTAAAAAAATTACCAAGTTTTTCCAACTCACGTAGGTATTTCACTGGGTTAAAAAAGAGATCAACAATATTATTGTAATTGACTACCATATAACTTGTTACATTTTTTAGCCTTTTAGTCTGAATCATCTTTATTTCTTGCATGTTTTTAAAGCACCATGTTATCAGACCATGAAGTGCAGATAGCAGACAGTGACTATGGCAAGAACTATGTCAAGTTACTTAAAGTACGCCGCGAGGGACGGGTACACCATGTTCAGGAGTTGGAAATCAACACGGCCTTGACACTGAGCTCAAAGAAAGACTATCTAAGAGGTGACAACACTGATGTCATTGCGACTGATTCACAGAAGAACACCTGTTATATTCTGGCTAAGCAGAATGGGGTCAGTATGTGGTGATGATAATAATAATTATGATAATAAATATTATTAATTTAGACTCTAAAATTCAAAATTTTGAATAGACTTTTTAATGTAAGATGCACGTTAAAGAAAACTGATACAGCAATATGATCTTAGGTAGAATTAATAGTTTTCTTTTCTGATATTTAATAATAAGAAAGATATACCCCAGAGGATGAAGCATGAGCAGATGCCACATATCCATCACCATTGCAAATTCGTGTTGGAATTGAGTGTGACATTTACTGTAATGTCTAAAACAAAAAGTCTAGACTTAGTGTGTCTTGAATTTATCTATGTGTGCATTACATGCTCGCATGTAAAATACACCACATCTTTTGCTATCAGTATATTAATGTGAATATTCCTTTTTTGTGAAAGTTGAATTGTTTTAATATTGATATCAAAGTCCAAACTGCCAAGGATAAGTTGTAATGATTTTAATAACATAAGGCAATTTGACTTTAGGATAATGTCAATGTTTGAAGTGGTACCTAAAAGTAACAAAACATCACTTCTTAAGTTAGTTTCATACCTAGAATTTGATACATCCATACATTTGTGTTAAATGACAGGTGTAGCTGGATCTGACAATACACATTAAATATTTTCTTGGATGGTGATGGATATATATAAGCTCTTTATTGTTGAATGATTGTTTAGACAGTAATAATACGAGGAGAAATTAATTTGATTATGCAATATATGTATGATGTGTCTTCATTTTTTTCCTTAAAAAAGGGAATAGGGAATAAAGCATTGAGAAGGGTTTAACTTAGACTTTAAGACAATAGAAAGTTTTTGATTTGATTTTCTGTACATTTTATGTATTTAATTACCTTTACATTATACCATACTCTTACCATTTTCTGAAGCTCTGAAGCTCAGGGTATATTTTGATGAATTGAAAAATAACCTGATGAAGACTTTTTTTCTTCAGATAGATACCATTGAGGTGTTTGCCCAGATTTTAGCCAATCACTTCTTGACCAAGTATCCATGGGTGGTTAAGGCAAATATCCATATAGAGCAGGCTCCTTGGAAGAGGATACAGCAGGTAAACACGATTTATTATAACAGTTAATTCACGGCTGAACTGTATTGAATCTTTTTCAAGAAGTTAATAAATACTAGTATAAATTTTTTTCAACTTGATGCATGCTTCATTAGCCTCCATTTATTTTTTTCAGAATTGTGTAAATTATGCTTCTTTGTGAAAAAGAAAATTTTGAAAGAAAGAAAGAAAAGTGATCATAATGAATTATTTTTTTGTGCAAGTTAATTGTGTTTTCTCAAAGCATTCTTGCATTTTTATTCCATTTCAGGGAGGACGGGAACATGTGCATGCATTCATCTCTAGCCCTGAATGCATACGATTCTGTGATGTTATACAGGAAAAACATGGTAAGTCCATTCATTAAGGAATATTTTTGTTTAGGTTAGTATCCAAGCAAGCACTTAAGACAGTACAAAGAAATACGGGATCTTTCTTTAATTTGGCTGAGAAAAGCTATGAAGTGACTGTGTCAAAATTTTATAAATAAAACAACTAAATTTGTCATATTTGATGAAACAAGCAGGATAATATGAGCACTAGACAGATAAGAATTCTAAATAGAAACAATGAAATGCCCCTACCTTCAGCGTTAGATTTCCCTGCTGAAGGATAAAAACAATGTTGTCCATGCACTACCAAATTGAATAGAGAAAAAAGACTAGATTTATTCATCTATTGGACAGAGATACAGTTAGACCTTTAAGAAAAGCCCTGTTACAACTGAAATATTAACTTTTGTTTTCCTGGACCAAACATGCTGTCTTAAGAATATTTTTTTAGAGAACCCATGAAAACCTATTTCCTCACATTGACAATGCAATTCCCTATCAGTGACAGTTATTGTGGATTATAGATACATGTGCAGTTAGATTTGAATGATCTGAACTGCAGGTGACTGCAGGATTTTTTTATATTAATTTTATAACATGGAACCACAAACACTAATCAACAATTTTAGCAAGTTTCAGGGAGTAACTTAAACCTTATGTAATTAACATCTGGTTCTCAATTATGTACTAGTACATGTGTATCTACCCTCATTTAGCCCTTTTACTGTGTTCATCCACTATAACTTTGGAACAATATACCTTGATGGAACATTGTCTTTGTATCTGTTTTTGTGTAAACTTATTTCAAAACTGTCATTGTAGTCTCAATACTGCAGTATTATAGAATATATTGTGAGACCCTATAGTAAGTGTAAAAATATACTTGTACTGTAGTAAGAGAATGATAATGATAAGGTAATGATATGTATATGGTTGTATTAAACCTCTATAATCAGCTTTATGGAAAGGAAAAACACATTTATTACATAATTTCTTCATAAAAATGGTTTGGTTTTGTATATGATGCCTAAGGAGAATTTTATTGATTTTTTTCCCTGTTGAGAATAATCAGACAACCACAGATGAAATTATTAATAACTCAAAGGTTGATTGCAGGTTAATGGTTTCCTGATCTACATCATTATCTGTTTTATACAGATGTCAGGTCTAGTTAGAAACTGGGTTGTTTCTCAAAATGTATCACTGCATTACTTTCTTATACAGTAACTTGATTTCTGGTGCATAGAGTTTCACCTTGAAAACTCACATGATTACTGTACATTTTCTAGTCTCACATGTCATCATGAAATGCCATAGCCTAGCGTGATATCCTTTAATATGTCCGGTCTAATAAGAAATTCTGGATTACATGTAGACTCAAGAGGAGATGGACGAAGCTCAGAGGCATAAAAAAAATTGAAAAGTGCTGGAGATCAAATTATGCTAAAAATATAAAAAAACATTTATTTTAGTCTTTTCAGTAGTGATTTGGTGAAACATTATTAAGTAATATGACTGGTAGGATGGGTAAATTAATTTTAACTAGCCTAGTGCATAATATGTGTGTATGCCTAAAAAACATTTGCTATGCCTAATTAAATTGCTTTGGGGCATTCAGGAAAAGTGAATGTTTTTCTGTTTAAAAGTTTGAGCATTTTTTGTACGAGTACAGAACAAATTTAACTGTCAGTTTCATTACACCTGTAACTGTAAGGATGCTTACTTTCACGTGACCAGCAATACATATCACAAAGGAGTGAGTATTCTTATTCATCCAATGGTGTGATATCACTTAATTAAGAGGAAAAGTAGAAAATCCAAATTTACATTGTTATCTTTAGTTATCCCTCAAGTCACTCACACTCATTTCCCTGGCCCTGGTTTCCCAAAAAAACCGAAGTCGGGTTCCCTGGCTAAGAACTTAATTACCAAGGTTACCAAGGTTATTTGTGTAACAGCACCCTCATGGGAATCGTAGTCAGCTAAGCCAGGGAACTAACTAACTTAAATTTTTTTTTAGGAAATTGGCACCTGTTGAAGATCAGTGGTACTGATCACAACAATGGATCGTAGCTTTATTAATAAGAAAGTCAATCCTTAGATTTATTGTACTTCTTCTGTAACATGCCTCATGGTTCTAGGTGTTCCCAAGGTCAGCGCTGGATTGAAGGGCATGAAGATTCTGAAAACCACTGCCTCTTCCTTTGTCAATTTTGTGGATGACGAGTATCGCATCTTGCCAGACATGAATGATCGAATCTTTTGCACTGTGGTTCAGGCAAAGTGGGATTACAGCACAACTGAGGGGCTAGCTTATTGTAATTCATGGTAAGAACTTAAAATAGAGTGAATGCAGGTGACCCGTGTTTTAATCGAAGGTGTGCCCTTGTCTTCGTTTTTAAATCTGCATATCAGTGAGCCATAAACAGATTCTTTTTACAACTTGATTTTTCAACCAAAAGAAAGCTTTCTTTTGCTGCCATTTATTTATTGCTTTGAAATTTAAATTAAGATAAGACATTTGTGTCACTATTATTTTTCTATCAAAAAATATAATGCTGATTAGGGCGAAATATATCAATCGTGTAAAAATCATTCAATGAACATATCATTCTTGTATCTGGAGAAACTTAAATCATATTTTGCTATCCTGTGTAGAGGAACAGTTGTTGCCATTTGCTTGCAGCATTTGAGCCTCCAAAGTTGTACACAACAAATTTATATACTAGGTAATATTATATATTCTTATATTTTTACAGGTCTGCAGTAAAAAGTGCCATCCTGGACAAATTTGCTGGTCCTCCCGACCAAGGATTGTTTTCTCCCTCTGTCCAGCATACACTTTATCTTGCTCAAAAGCAGGCTCTGTCCAAGGTCCCACAGGTAAGTTTTCTTCTTCCTTCTCCGCTTCCCCATGGCATTCTGGTTAATAGTTATCAGGTAGTGTTTTACATGATTTATGGTCTTTCATAATGGGTACCCTTGTCATCAATGTGTAAAAGGGACCATATTTATGTAAAATAATTTTTATTTATTTCTTTATTTTCCTATGTTTATTTTATTTTCAGGTGTATTTAAAATCTGTCTTGTCAGAACAATTTCACCTGCAGTATATTGAGTGAAGGTGAAACTCCTTTAGAATCATTTATGCTGTGAATATGCTGTACTGTAATTGGTCTCTTATCATCTTTCAGATCAGCCGTATAGAATTGGTGCTGCCAAATGTGCACGCCTACAAATTTGACTTCAGCAAGTTTACAAAATTGGGAATCACAGACAATAATGAAGTGAGTGAGAGAAAATACTTATATTTAAGGATGTTTACTAATCTGATAGCACAGTTACATGTTTTATATCATTGGCACATTTTAAATGAACTTATAAGTAGCATTATGTTTAAAAAATATATATGTCAAAGGCCCATTTATCTCATTTGCCACACCTGTAAGAATAATAATAATATGTGCCTTGATCTAAGACATCCCCTGCACATGCCATACAAACAAACTGGCAGCTTGGCCAATTAACTTTGTTAATTAACTTGCCCATTATGCTGTTAACAATGCAAAGACACCATAAAGAATGTGCCCAGCCAGGGCGTATTAAACATGGGGTCTGGGCTTTTTATGCATAGGACTAGATTTGGTCCGGGCCTTTGACACATACATATTTTCATGTAATTCAAGGAGCTATGTGGAAGATTCCTTATACACAGACTCTAATTTTGACATTTAAACATTAATTTATGCTGAAAAATCAAGTAGGACAACATTTAGAAATTAATTTATGCTGAGAAAAGCTAGTAGGGCCGCTGTTTTTACATCATGCATTAAGGTGGGTTTTGTATTGTCTTTTCAGATATTCCAACCAGCTGACAAACCGTCAGGCAACATACGTGCAGTACTAGAAAGAAATGTCAAGTCTAGACTGTAGGAGAGAAATGAATGAAAATTAACGTCGTCAAACTGCTGCTTGTATATTCAGGGATATTGTGAAGTCACCATTTAAGAATTTTTTGTGACCTCCATACCAGAGGATTTTGGATTAGTCATGAGCAGCGATACTGTCAGTGATAGTCAAGAACTTGTTTGTGAATTTTATGAAAATGCAATACAGATATGATACAAATATCAAAGTCACGTACCTCAAGGGGTTCAACCCATAATTTTCTTCTTTCAGCTTTTAAGGATCTGGTGCATGCACATGGAATAGTTTAGCTGTAATAGCATCTTATACAGTAAGACTTACATTTAGAAAGGAAGCATTTTGTGAGAGGTTTCAAAAATTAATCAAAAATGCACATTCAGATTTGGTGTTTTTGGTTGATTTGAGGAGTTTCACAGTAGGCATTTAATATTTTAAAAAATTGGAAATACAATCCAAATGCATTTAGTTTAATGTTTATTGTCCCTTTTGAAAAACTTTTCTTTTTACATCATGTATTCTGCTGAACAGGTGATGGTTTAAAAAGCTTATCATAAAATGTGTAAGCAGCATTTTAATATTACATAGCAATTATAAAGTCATATTACATATTTCATTATTTGTGGAATATGGGCAATTTTAAGAAAATATCAAATATATTAGTACTAATAAAGAGCATTTAGATAATTATACTGAATGATATGCAAGTATGGCAGCAGTTATATCAAAGAATTCTGTGTATACAATATCAACACTTTTTTTTTTTTTTTGGCCTGCAAATTCATTTTAAATAAAATTAATATAGCTCAATCCTAATTAAATTTGCAAAACCTATTTTTGTTATCATCATATAAGTCCTATTCACACTGTTTTGGCCAATAGAAATGAATCCTGTAAATGGCCATGTTAAGCATTGGGAGTTCTGTTTCGATCATTCACTAGCGTATGGCCAGACGGAGAAGTCGTCTATCTCCAATAATGGTGGGAAAAAAGGAGAAGTGCATCACACAGTGTGAAAAGGGCCCAAATTGACTGTTGAAATTAATTCTCTTAGTTCGAGGTTGGGTCTTGAAATTGTTGTTCTGTTGTCTCTAGACCTTGGTTCATGTTGTTATGTTTTTGTTTTATTAGTTGTAATTTTAGTCATGAAGTCATAAGATAATATCAACAATCTGCTAAGACTGTACTATATATTAATTATATTTTAGTTATATTGACTATATGGGCATATGTTTAGAAAAATCTAGCCTTTGTGCACATTTTAAACTTTTGTCATACTTGTTTTGTCCAGAAAGAAATTGTGGTCAGATAATTAAAGGAAAAAATTTAGAAAAAGAATTCAATGGTCATAATAATGTGAGACACAGTAGGAATTTCACAAAATTAAATTAATAATGAATTAAACAGAAGAAGCTATTGTATATTAATGACATGTCAAATTAAAAAATTTTTGAAAATGACTGAATTTGTCCTAAAAAGTGTTAACTGTCCTGGGGATGAACAGATTACATGTACCAACAACAGTTGGGTCAAGGTATAATAGGAAATTAATCTTGAAAACATTTTGAATGGATGAAAAATAAAGTGCCAATGCATTGAAGAAAGAATTATGGAAATTAGCAAAATCTTACTTTTATCTGATTTATACTAAATATTCTAAAATATATTGCCTACATTGAAAGGTTTTTCAGTACAAGATGCTTATAAAACCTGGCAAGTAATGACATTTTTCTGTCTTCACACTGCAGAGCTCCTAGTTTTTGTATAATTTGTTTGCCATTTTCTCTCAAATTTAAAAGCATTTTCACATAAAAAAAAAATGTACAAAGCTTAATGAACTCCACTTTAACAAACATTTATATTTTTAAATTTAATTTGTGGTGTTTTTGCCAATATTAAAGAAACAAATAACCAAGTCTATATTTTTTACATAAATAATTTTTTATTCAAATGAATGACAATACACCTCGATCCTCCACAGAGATCACAATGGAAATGATTTTTTTTTTACAATATTCACTCAAAAATCTATTTCTAAACAAATGAAACCTGTGAACAAGAACTAATCTCAACTACTATTACTTTTGAAGAAGAACATACACAATTTGACATTATCTGTACAAATATGGAATTGGCAGAGATGGACAATAGTTTTAAGTCACAAAGCAAAGCATAATCACAGCTTTCTTACTCAGCGACTGTACAGATACTCGAGAAACAATCTCACAGGCACAAATTCTCCATAATACTGAAAATTATACTCATCAGCTTGTTCCTCAAGCACAACAACCTCAAATATTTGGTTTCAAATACATAACTACTATATAACAAAACTTAAGTCTGAAGTTTTTTTATAGCTCATCTTTCTCCGCGCTATCGCCACCATCGCCCCCTGGTGGAGGTGCCTGACCACCAGCGCCTTCATAAAGTTTGCTCATAATAGGTGTTACAATTTCTTCTAGTTCTTTCTTTTGCTGTTTAAAGTCCTCTACATCAGCATCATGGTTGGCTTCGAGCCATTTGATTTTCTCTTCTACTGCAGTCTCAATTTTTTCTTTGTCTTCACTACTGAGTTTGCCTCCTAGTTTTTCTTTATCTCCAATTTGATTTTTAAGAGAATAAGCATAGCTTTCTAGTTCATTACGTGACTCAACTTTTTCTTTTACTTTTTTATCTTCATCAGCATACTTTTCAGCGTCATTGATCATTCTCTCAATGTCTTCTGGTGATAACCTGTTCTGGTCGTTTTTAATTTCAATCTTTTCTTTGTTTCCTGTGCCTTTGTCTTCTGCAGACACTTTCAAAATACCATTCACATCTATCTCAAAGGTGACTTCAATCTGTGGGACACCTCTTGGAGCTGGGGGAATGCCAGTCAAGTCGAATTTCCCGAGGAAGTGATTGTCCTTTGTCATTGGGCGCTCGCCCTCCATGACCTGAATTGTGACTGTTGGCTGATTGTCAGCTGCAGTGGAGAAAATCTGGGATTTCTTTGTTGGAATCACAGTGTTCCTTGGGATTAGCTTGGTCATAACGCCACCTACAGTCTCGATGCCAAGGGTTAGAGGGCAAACATCGAGCAAGACTAGATCACCAGTGTCCTCTTCTCCGCTGAGAACTCCAGCTTGGACAGCGGCGCCATAAGCAACGGCCTCATCAGGGTTTATACCTCTGCTTGGCTCCTGGAATTATAACAGTATTAACATTAAATCCAATGATATAAAATATAGAAGAGAGGAAAGAAATTAACCAACCGTGCAATCATGTAAATAATTTTGAACCAATGAAAATATGTTCGAAATCTGATACATTTCAATATTTTTTCCACAAACAAAAGTAGAAAGGCAAAAAAGTTCAACTTATAAATACTATAAAAATATCAAAGATCTAAAGATAAATTATCATTATATTAAGAATATAAAATATAAAGATGTAAAAATAAAAAGTTCACAATCACCCACCTTGCCGTCAAAGTATTCCTTGACAAGCTGCTGCACCTTGGGGATACGGGTGGACCCACCGACAAGAACAATCTCGTCTATGTCACTTTTCTTCAGGTCAGAGTCCTCCATAACTTTCTTAACTGGAGCCATGGTCTTTCTAAACAAATCCTGCAAACAAAATAAGCTCAACTTTAGAAGTGTGTCGTATATCGGAATCTAAAGTCAAAACTGTTAAGTTAGAAACTACAAAAAAAACTTTTAAATTGAAAGACTTTGTTCATTAATGAGCAAAGCTTAAGAAAGTATTTTGCCAACCATTACTTTAAAAAAAAAAAGGTTTTAGCTTTTGGCACATGTGCATAATAGGTACTACCAGACTTGCTTGTGAAAAAGTGACATAGGTAAAAAAAAATTTAAAGAAAAACATACCATATTCAGCTCCTCAAATTTGGCACGGGTCAAAGTCTCAGAGAAATCTTCTCCCTCGTAGAAGGACTCG
This sequence comes from Lingula anatina, assembly GCF_001039355.2. The sequence goes on along the minus strand of NW_019775926.1, from coordinate 123,854 downwards.
ATCTCAATTCTAGTCTGGTGAGCGCTGGACAAAGCACGCTTGGCCTTCTCCACTTCACGGCGAAGTTTCTGGGTGGCTCTGTTGCTCTTGCGGATATCTTTGCCAGTTTTCTTCTTGTAGAGCTTCATGAAGTGTTCCATCACTCTCTGGTCAAAGTCCTCACCACCTAAACAAAGAAAAAAAATTAGTCAAGTAAATAGTTTTACTTTTTAATCCAATAAAAAAATAATAAGTGAATAAAATTAAATTAACAAATTTGACATAAATCTGTAAAGCACATCACAATTTAAGCATGGGCTCCATTCTTATATTCACCATTTTCTGTTTCATATTTCCCTAATCGAGTTCTGGTCAACAGACTTAAAAGATGTGATTTTCTTTTTGTCATAATTAAATTTGCTTACCCAAGTGAGTGTCACCATTGGTGGCTACGACCTCAAAGACACCATTGTCAATGGTCAGGACCGAGACATCAAAAGTGCCACCACCGAGATCAAAGACCAGGATGTTCTTCTCGCCTTCTTTTTTGTCCAATCCGTAGGCAATAGCAGCTGCAGTCCTGCATGATAAGGCAGAAAAGAAGTGTTACTTGACTTTTATAACACCCAATTGAAACTTCTAAATTCACAACATAAAGAAGCATCGACCCCTCCCCCTTAATTATATGCCCAATCGCTAATAATTCTGTCTTCACATTGTCACCATCATTTGAGTTAATTTTTGAAACTGTACTTGAACAATAAAACAATGCCTTTTTTATGCATCAATTACGTGTTTTTATCATTTACTCTTTATAAGGAGAACAGAGGATAACTTACGGCTCATTAATGATCCTCATAACATTCAGGCCAGCAATACTGCCAGCATCCTTGGTGGCTTGTCTCTGGGCATCGTTGAAATACGCTGGCACTGTCACAACAGCATGGGTCACTTTCTTGCCCAAATACGCCTCAGCAATCTCCTTCATCTTTCCGAGAACCATTGCTGAGATTTCCTCTGGAGCAAAAGTCTTTCTGTCTCCACCAACGTCAACTCGAACATGTGGCTTACTGTTCTTTTCAATCACCTGCAGATTAGAAAAATCAATAACTACCTCGATTAAAAGCCAAATTTACACTTAAATTTTAAGTTTATTTTTTTCATTTACAAATTTCATCTTCAAAAGCACTATTTTGAAGTACCTGGCAAAAACATACAAATGAAATTTTTTTAGGACAAGTTACAAAACTAATTAGCAGTGTACAAAAAAATAATATCACAAGAGCACTTACATTGAATGGGAAAAATTTGACATCCTCTGCCACAGACTTCTCACTCCAACTGCGCCCAATAAGACGTTTGATGTCAAAGACGGTATTCTCAGGATTGCTTGTCAACTGATTCTTTGCAGNTCCTCAATATTTTTTCCACAAACAAAAGTAGAAAGGCTAAAAAGTTCAACTTATAAATACTATAAAAATATCAAAGATCTAAAGATAAATTATCATTATATTAAGACTATAAAATATAAAGATGTAAAAATAAAGTTCACAATCACCCACCTTGCCGTCAAAGTATTCCTTGACAAGCTGCTGCACCTTGGGGATACGGGTGGACCCACCGACAAGAACAATCTCGTCTATGTCACTTTTCTTCAGGTCAGAGTCCTCCATGACTTTCTTAACTGGAGCCATGGTCTTTCTAAACAAATCCTGCAAACAAAATGAGCTCAACTTTAGAAGTGTGTCGTATATCGGAATCAAAAGTCAAAACTGTTAAGTTAGAAACTACAAAAAAAACCTTTAAATTGAAAGACTTTGTTCATTAATGAGCAAAGCTTAGGAAAGTATTTTGCCAACCATTACTTTAAAAAAAAAAGGTTTTAGCTTTTGGCACATGTGCATAATAGGTACTACCAGACTTGCTTGTGAAAAAGTGACATAGGTAAAAAAAATTTAAAGAAAAACATACCATATTCAGCTCCTCAAATTTGGCACGGGTCAAAGTCTCAGAGAAATCTTCTCCCTCGTAGAAGGACTCGATCTCAATTCTAGTCTGGTGAGCGCTGGACAAAGCACGCTTGGCCTTCTCCACTTCACGGCGAAGTTTCTGAGTGGCTCTGTTGCTCTTGCGGATATCTTTGCCAGTTTTCTTCTTGTAGAGCTTCATGAAGTGTTCCATCACTCTCTGGTCAAAGTCCTCACCACCTAAACAAAGAAAAATATCAGTCAAGTAAATAGTTTTACTTTTTAATCCAATTAAAAAATAATAAGTGAATAAAATCAAATTAACAAATTTGACATAAATCTGTAAAGCACATCACAATTTAAGCATGGGCTCCAATCTTATATTCACCATTTTCTGTTTCATATTTCTCTAATCGAGTTCTGGTCAACAGACTTAAAAGATGTGATTTTCTTTTTGTCATAATCAAATTTGCTTACCCAAGTGAGTGTCACCATTGGTGGCCACGACCTCAAAGACACCATTGTCAATGGTCAGGACCGAGACATCAAAAGTGCCACCACCGAGATCAAAGACCAAGATGTTCTTCTCGCCTTCTTTTTTGTCCAATCCGTAGGCAATAGCAGCTGCAGTCCTGCATGATAATGCAGAAAAGGAGTGTTACTTGACTTTTATAACACCCAATTAAAACTTCTAAATTCACAACATAAAGAGGCATCGACCCCCCCCCCTTAATTATATGCCCAATCGCTAATAATTCTGTCTTCACATTGTCACCATCATTTGAGTAAATTTTTGAAATTGTACTTGAACAATAAAACAATGCCTTTTTTATGCATCAATTACGTGTTTTTATCATTTACTCTTTATAAGGAGAACAGAGGATAACTTACGGCTCATTAATGATCCTCATAACATTCAGGCCAGCAATACTGCCAGCATCCTTGGTGGCTTGTCTCTGGGCATCGTTGAAATACGCTGGCACTGTCACAACAGCATGGGTCACTTTCTTGCCCAAATACGCCTCAGCAATCTCCTTCATCTTTCCGAGAACCATGGCTGAGATTTCCTCTGGAGCAAAAGTCTTTCTGTCTCCACCAACATCAACTCGAACATGTGGCTTACTGTTCTTTTCAATCACCTGCAGATTAGAAAAATCAATAACTACCTCGATTAAAACCCAAACTTACACTTTAATTTTATTTTTTTCATTTACAAATGTCATCTTCAAAAGCACTATTTTGAAGTACCTGGCAAAAACATACAAATGAATTTTTTTTAGGACAAGTTACAAAACTAATTAGCAGTGTACAAAAAAATAATATCACAAGAGCACTTACATTGAATGGGAAAAATTTGACATCCTCTGCCACAGACTTCTCACTCCAACTGCGCCCAATAAGACGTTTGATGTCAAAGACGGTATTCTCAGGATTGCTTGTCAACTGATTCTTTGCGGNAAAAAGTTCAACTTATAAATACTATAAAAATATCAAAGATCTAAAGATAAATTATCATTATATTAAGACTATAAAATATAAAGATGTAAAAATAAAGTTCACAATCACCCACCTTGCCGTCAAAGTATTCCTTGACAAGCTGCTGCACCTTGGGGATACGGGTGGACCCACCGACAAGAACAATCTCGTCTATGTCACTTTTCTTCAGGTCAGAGTCCTCCATGACTTTCTTAACTGGAGCCATGGTCTTTCTAAACAAATCCTGCAAACAAAATGAGCTCAACTTTAGAAGTGTGTCGTATATCGGAATCAAAAGTCAAAACTGTTAAGTTAGAAACTACAAAAAAAACCTTTAAATTGAAAGACTTTGTTCATTAATGAGCAAAGCTTAGGAAAGTATTTTGCCAACCATTACTTTAAAAAAAAAAGGTTTTAGCTTTTGGCACATGTGCATAATAGGTACTACCAGACTTGCTTGTGAAAAAGTGACATAGGTAAAAAAAATTTAAAGAAAAACATACCATATTCAGCTCCTCAAATTTGGCACGGGTCAAAGTCTCAGAGAAATCTTCTCCCTCGTAGAAGGACTCGATCTCAATTCTAGTCTGGTGAGCGCTGGACAAAGCACGCTTGGCCTTCTCCACTTCACGGCGAAGTTTCTGAGTGGCTCTGTTGCTCTTGCGGATATCTTTGCCAGTTTTCTTCTTGTAGAGCTTCATGAAGTGTTCCATCACTCTCTGGTCAAAGTCCTCACCACCTAAACAAAGAAAAATATCAGTCAAGTAAATAGTTTTACTTTTTAATCCAATTAAAAAATAATAAGTGAATAAAATCAAATTAACAAATTTGACATAAATCTGTAAAGCACATCACAATTTAAGCATGGGCTCCAATCTTATATTCACCATTTTCTGTTTCATATTTCTCTAATCGAGTTCTGGTCAACAGACTTAAAAGATGTGATTTTCTTTTTGTCATAATCAAATTTGCTTACCCAAGTGAGTGTCACCATTGGTGGCCACGACCTCAAAGACACCATTGTCAATGGTCAGGACCGAGACATCAAAAGTGCCACCACCGAGATCAAAGACCAAGATGTTCTTCTCGCCTTCTTTTTTGTCCAATCCGTAGGCAATAGCAGCTGCAGTCCTGCATGATAATGCAGAAAAGGAGTGTTACTTGACTTTTATAACACCCAATTAAAACTTCTAAATTCACAACATAAAGAGGCATCGACCCCCCCCCCTTAATTATATGCCCAATCGCTAATAATTCTGTCTTCACATTGTCACCATCATTTGAGTAAATTTTTGAAATTGTACTTGAACAATAAAACAATGCCTTTTTTATGCATCAATTACGTGTTTTTATCATTTACTCTTTATAAGGAGAACAGAGGATAACTTACGGCTCATTAATGATCCTCATAACATTCAGGCCAGCAATACTGCCAGCATCCTTGGTGGCTTGTCTCTGGGCATCGTTGAAATACGCTGGCACTGTCACAACAGCATGGGTCACTTTCTTGCCCAAATACGCCTCAGCAATCTCCTTCATCTTTCCGAGAACCATGGCTGAGATTTCCTCTGGAGCAAAAGTCTTTCTGTCTCCACCAACATCAACTCGAACATGTGGCTTACTGTTCTTTTCAATCACCTGCAGATTAGAAAAATCAATAACTACCTCGATTAAAACCCAAACTTACACTTTAATTTTATTTTTTTCATTTACAAATTTCATCTTCAAAAGCACTATTTTGAAGTACCTGGCAAAAACATACAAATGAATTTTTTTTAGGACAAGTTACAAAACTAATTAGCAGTGTACAAAAAAATAATATCACAAGAGCACTTACATTGAATGGGAAAAATTTGACATCCTCTGCCACAGACTTCTCACTCCAACTGCGCCCAATAAGACGTTTGATGTCAAAGACGGTATTCTCAGGATTGCTTGTCAACTGATTCTTTGCGGCGTCACCAATAAGACGTTCCCCCTCGGGAGTGAAGGCCACATAAGATGGAGTAATTCTGTTACCCTGGTCATTGGCGATGATTTCAACCCTACCATTCTTGAACACTCCCACACTGCGAATAAAACATGGAGCCACTTAGAATCTCAACTTAAAAATGAGTTAATGAAAGATCACAGACAGATTTTGCAATCTTCTATCATCTGTAAGAATAACAATCTTACAAAATAAAAAAAAAAATCTTACAATACTTTAGCATGGACTTAATTTTTCCCAGATTGTTAAGGAATTATATCCATTATCAGATAAAGAGGAACAAAAGTTTGTAAATCAGAGAAGTTCTGTTTGCCCAAGAAAATTTAATTGAGTTTTTGTGGGAAAATCTTTAAACAGTGGTACCTACCATGAGTAAGTCGTCCCCAAGTCAATACCAATCACTGTTCCAATATCTTCCTTCTTGTCCTTTTCTGACTTCTCTTCTTTTTCGTCACCTTTCTCCTCTTTTCCAGATACAGCAACTATGGCTGCTACGCAGAAAAATATTAATACTGTCCGCCTCATCTGAAAAAAAATCGTTTTAAATTCAATTCTCTATTAAAAGGTGACGAGGTGTCTTTTCCTTTATTTCATATTTGATATGGTTTAATAATAACTGGTATGAAAACATATAATATGACGATAACAATATTTTCATACACACCTACAAATACATAAAATATTTCAGAACAGCTGTGATTGCTGATACTTAACAAAATGCGACATATTATATTCAAGATAAATTCATGATCAGGAAATCGTTGAACAAAACGTGTTCACTCCACATGTTTGCCGGCGAGTTGACCTCAAATGACGCGAACTGTAAAACTCGTATATTTAGATATTTAAGATACCTACCTTGTATTTCTTGACTGTGATATGTGCCTCAGTATTTGCTGGTACGGTTATGAAACTCTTTCTCTAGTGTCTTGTCTCCGATTAATGACAATCCTGCACCTTCGTCCTTAATATATCGTCACCGTTAATGGTGACTCGTACTATACTAAGACGGCTTTAGGATGATAGTCCCGGTCGTGTCGAAAGCGGATTGGTCAAAACCTCGCACGTGCGCTCCTCTGATTGGTCACATTTAGTCACATGCGGCATGACCTCGATTAATACACGTGTACTTGCGAGTGAAATTTCCTTCGTGACGTTCGACGGAAATCAATAATTTGCGTAATTAACTTCCTACTAAGATGCATTTGATAGGACAGTCTGTTTTCCTAATTTCTACCTGGTTTTTCAGGTGAATGCTTTACTGAAATGGCTTCACCAGACCGTCGAATAAGAAATAAAGAAAGTAACGTTACAGATCTGGAAGGTTCAAGAAGGGGGGGGGGGGCGTGTACCTCGTTTCTATAATTTTAACAGATGCTAGTGTTAAAACGCGGGGATATTCTGTACCTCGAAAACGAGTCTTTTTCGTGGATGACTTTTCTCGAAAAGAGTTGTCTTGTATGTACTGCCCTCTAGCGAACATTTATACATCTGTCTCATTTTACCACACAGCATGAAACGAGGAAGATGGTGTACAAGAATCGGCAAACATCGTCTTCATTTTAGAACAGAAAGACATTTCGAGACAGGATGAGATTAAGAAAACATCCATCTATCTTAACCAGTTATGGTATGTCGTTTATGTATCGTATTTTTTGCACAAAGGCATGTTAAAAAGGTGTTGGTACCAAGACCGGTGCCCTCATGTGGTCTTTCAATCTGTCTCAAACTGCACCCAAACGACGCTGCTCATTTGTCGAAAACGTGTTTTCAAAGCTTACTTTCAATGATGATTACTTTCTTGACCCTGAAAAACAGTGTGGGAGTCAAGTGCAGGATTCAACCAACTGAGAAAGCAAGCAAGATAAATTAATAAGCAACTCGAGCTTTTATTGTAGAATTTTCCGAAGCCGAGTAAAACATCGTTCAAGTAGTGCCTAACATTGTTCAAGTAATACTAGCTGTTCTTTGTCAGATTTCAACATAGCTTCAGTTTCCAAAGCAATATTTTCAAAGCAGCATGCACTGTAAAAATGGGTAGAAATCTGATATACTGTGGACAGTTTTTATGTCAGTTTGTGAACAAACAAATAGCACTACTTAAATTAATCATGTTCTTCCTGTTGTAAAATATTCAGTAGGATTCCTGAAGGTTTCAAAATTTAAATTTGGGATTTTACTGTTAATGATACAATTTGTGATTTACACTAATTTTGACANACATTCGGTTTGAAGGCTTTAACCACTTGTTATAGTTTATGTTTGCATTGTATTGGATTAATGTGGTAGTCCAAGGTTGTTGTAGGTGGTTTTCAAGTTTATGCACCCAGTTTTAATATCATTTAGCGATTTTACGACAATCGTTTACTATCCAATCAAGGTGACAGCCGAGCGTGCATGGACTTAATTTTTCCCAGATTGTTAAGGAATTATATCCATTATCAGATAAAGAGGAACAAAAGTTTGTAAATCAGAGAAGTTCTGTTTGCCCAAGAAAATTTAATTGAGTTTTTGTGGGAAAATCTTTAAACAGTGGTACCTACCATGAGTAAGTCGTCCCCAAGTCAATACCAATCACTGTGCCAATATCTTCCTTCTTGTCCTTTTCTGACTTCTCTTCCTTTTCGTCACCTTTCTCCTCTTTTCCAGATACAGCAACTATGGCTGCTACGCAGAAAAATATTAATACTGTCCGCCTCATCTGAAAAAAAATCGTTTTAAATTCAATTCTCTATTAAAAGGTGACGAGGTGTCTTTTCCTTTATTTCATATTTGATATGGTTTAATAATAACTGGTATGAAAACAATATGACGATAACAATATTTTCATACACACCTACAAATACATAAAATATTTTAGAACAGCTGTGATAGCTGATTCTTAACAAAATGCGACATATTATATTCAAGATAAATTCATGATCAGGAAATCGTTGAACAAAACGTGTTCACTCCACATGTTTGCCGGCGAGTTGACCTCAAATGACGCGAACTGTAAAACTCGTATATTTAGATATTTAAGATACCTACCTTGTATTTCTTGACTGTGATATGTGCTTCAGTATTTGCTGGTACGGTTATGAAACTCTTTCTCTAGTGTCTTGTCTCCGATTAATGACAATCCTGCACCTTCGTCCTTAATATATCGTCACCGTTAATGGTGACTCGTACTATACTAAGACGGCTTTAGGATGATAGTCCCGGTCGTGTCGAAAGCGGATTGGTCAAAACCTCGCACGTGCGCTCCTCTGATTGGTCACATTTAGTCACATGCGGCATGACCTCGATTAATACACGTGTACTTGCGAGTGAAATTTCCTTCGTGACGTTCGACGGAAATCGATAATTTGCGTAATTAACTTCCTACTAAGATGCATTTGATAGGACAGTCTGTTTTCCTAATTTCTACCTGGTTTTTCAGGTGAATGCTTTACTGAAATGGCTTCACCAGACCGTCGAATAAGAAATAAAGAAAGTAACGTTATAGATCTGGAAGGTTCAAGAAGGGGGGGGGGGGCGTGTACCTCGTTTCTATAATTTTAACAGATGCTAGTGTTAAAACGCGTGGATATTCTGTATCTCGAAAACGAGTCTTTTTCGTGGATGACTATTCTCGAAAAGTGTTGTCTTGTATGTACTGCCCTCTAGCGAACATTTATACATCTGTCTCATTTTATCACACAGCATGAAACGAGGAAGACTGTGCACAAGAATCGGCAGACATCGTCTTCATTTTAGAACAGAAAGACATTTCGAGACAGGATGAGATTAAGAAAACATCCATCTATCTTAACCAGTTATGGTATGTCGTTTATGTATCGTATTTTTTGCACAAAGGCATGTTAAAAAGGTGTTGGTACCAAGACCGGTGCCCTCATGTGGTCTTTCAATCTGTCTCAAACTGCACCCAAACGACGCTGCTCATTTGTCGAAAACGTGTTTTCAAAGCTTACTTTCAATGATGATTACTTTCTTGACCCTGAAAAACAGTGTGGGAGTCAAGTGCAGGATTCAACCAACTGAGAAAGCAAGCAAGATAAATTCATAAGCAACTCGAGCTTTTATTGTAGAATTTTCCGAAGCCGAGTAAAACATCGTTCAAGTAGTACTTAACATTGTTCAAGTAATACTAGCTGTTCTTAGTCAGATTTCAACATAGCTTCAGTTTCCAAAGCAATATTTTCAAAGCAGCATGCACTGTAAAAATGGGTAGAAATCTGATATACTGTGGACAGTTTTTATGGCAGTTTGTGAACAATCAAATAGCACTACTTAAATTAATCATGTTCTTCCTGTTGTAAAATATTCAGTAGGACTCCTGAAGGTTTCAAAATTTAAATTTGGGATTTTACTGTTAATGATACAATTTGTGATTTACACTAATTTTGACATTTTCAGATGATGCATCAAGACCACACAAACTGGCACTGAAGAACAGTTTTATCGTTACCATGTGAAGAAAGGTTCAATTATCCAAGGTTAGTATTATGTAAAGTAATCTGGAAATTAAAAAAAAATTACAAATTGAATATTACATCAAGCTAATTTGCCTTTTTAGACAAGTTAGATTTAAATGAAGCTGTTCTTTGTTGAAAAATCACAAAAATATAATTTAGGTTAATCAAGAATGACTTGGGGAACATTCCTTTTAACTCAATATTGCTTGCCAATGATGTGTCCATATTTGCTACTCTTGACTGCTTGTATGACGAATAAAATCACCACAAAAGACTGAGGCAAGCAGTGTTATCATTATCAGTTTTTGTCAAATTTAAGATCATATTAAACATGTTGATGCCTGATTTTTAAATTCACGGAAAATATTATTTTCAACATCTTTAAAAATATTTGCCCATTGTGCAATTCCAGCCTTTTGTTGAACTGCTGATGTTCAGAGGAAACAAAGAGTTTAACAGAGGTAAGCACTTTTTNCAAAGGGTGAACTTGAACTCCCATGGGCCTGAAGCCTTATGTTTGTTACACATTTTACTTACATTGGTATTACCTGTTGAGCATAATTAGAATTTGATGTTGAATTTGCAGTTTAACATAATGTACTTTTGCATCAGAATTGACAGTAGCCTATTTTGTTATTTCCTGCTTTTTGTCTGTACATTTGACAGCTTTGCTGCCTTGTTTCTGTATAATTTTGTGGAAGGAACATAATAATATTGATTGAAACAAAATTCCTGCAGCTTTTGTGCCTTCCCAAATTTTCCTTCAACTTGAACCATTGTTGCTGTATATGATGATCTTATAGTTCATTCGATTGGCTGTGAAGATAAAATTTCGCCCCTATCTGATACAGCAATTAAATGCATGTTTGTCTGTAATGCTGAAATCACTATTTTAAACTGCAGATTTTGCAGTTCAGATGATAGTTGACAGTAAGATATCACAAAATACTGATTTTCTTTTACAGATGATTAAGCTTTTCAAATGATAACTCACTGGTAAGTTTAATCTTTACTTTAAGTATTTATTAATTTTCTTAAAATAGTGTCACATAATTAGAAACAGTGAAATGATGATTGAAACCTAAAACTTGGGATAAGCATGACTGTATATGATGACCTTATAGTTCATTCGAGTTAAAGTGAAGATACTATTTTCGCCCCTATCTGATACAGAAATTATAGTGAGATGTGAAATTGTATTGTGAACTCGATGGAACAAAAACCATAATTCCCATCTGATTTTCTTCTAGAAATTGAATGACCAGGCCTCTGCTGGATAAAGAGATGAGGTATATTTTATTTATATTTTCTTGTTCTCATCGCTCATTTTTTGTGGAAGGTACATGTAGTCTTGATACATGTAGTACTTCAATACTGCAATATTACGAAACTTCTCGAGACTGCGCATACTCATTAATTGAGAAAGTATTCTTTGAGACTACTGCATTTCTCTAAAAGAAGAATTAAAAAACCCAAAGAAAATAGAATTTGAGGGTCTTGGTAATGATGAAGACTTTTTTGCCATCATTCGCGGTTTCCACCAGAGACAGTCAGTCTCAGACTGTCAGAGATGGTCTTAGTCCTTCCTTGGAAGTCTGAGCCAATAATTCTTCTTGTGCAACCATAAGTTATATGTATTTAATAATCAAAATCTATAAAATTGCATGTATTGCACATACCATTCAATTAATGGCAGTTTGTATTTTTAGATGGAGCTAAGGAAGAAAAAGCACTATGGAACAAATTATGGGCAAGAGTGGTGGGTACACCAATATATCTTTTCATTAATGTTTGTTAAATTAGATGAAAAGTTGGTGATGATGAAGACCATTTTGCCATCATTCGCGGTTTCCACCAGAGACGGTCAGTCTCTCAGACTGTCAGAGATGGTTTTAGTCCTTCCTTGGAAGTCTGAGCCAACATCTTTTATATAAATTCTGAAACTAATTTTACTGTGTATTTACCTTGTAATAATTCTTTGTGGTGTGGTTTTATTATTATTATTATATTGACAGCTATGTTGGATTGGGAGAATTGGAAGTTTTTCAACACCAATGTCCATGAACCAGTGAGACCAGTTGTATCTCTGTAGTCTTCATGAATCTTCACAACATTGGCATCGGGAAGGGCTAAAAGGAGGAGGAGGAGGTATGTCTTCTCTTTGTATTGCATTCAGTCCAAGGTGTTCTCGGTTCTTTTGGTGTAAGAATGAGATAAATAAGCATCAACTTTTTTCTTTAACATCAAGTTGTTTGATGACGCTGGCTTTTATGATGATAATATTCTGCCAAATGATACTCAGTGGTGATATTAACCCTTTACCGTTCCATTTTTTGTCTGAAGTGCCAGTGGTTTTTTGAGGGTACTTGTGGTGTCATGCAGTTTTAGAACGAGTTAATTTTTGAGCTCACTTTTGCAATTTCTAGGTCCCACGTAAGTGAGAGTCCATTTGGAAAATTTTCTGGTGGAACTGAAATGACTAAACGGTTTCAAGCACAGGGTTTTGGAAAGCTATCTTTAAAGTTGGTAAGTTTTTTTTTTTATGTGGATTTTGTTGTGTGTTTAAAAATTAACACAACTGTAGGAACATATGCTTAACTATACTCTTTTTATGACTTTTTAAAGTATATTAAACTAAAGAAACATTCGAGGCACATATTTCTGCCAATGCAGCTTATTTCTCATTTTGATTGATTAAAGGACCGTTGCCAAAATCTAATCGATTCCAAGTTGGTCCATTTCTTACTTCTTCTGAAATCGGCAAAAGCAAAAAAAAAAAAGCACAATCATGTATTTTTGAATCTCGCGTGGAATGACGAGAGTTTGTGACGATGCAAATGATGAGTGTATAGACAGATAGGGACAAATGAACACCGTGATCTGATCTTGTCTTCTGAATTGCATCTTCATCTCTCGGCTTTCTTGACGATGTTTTCTCTACACTTGATTTAAAACTTCATTTATGCATGTCAGTTTGAACCCGGGTTTACATTTTGCTGAATGTATTTTAATTCCTGATTTTATTTATTTTTTAGGAAGGAGAACACCGGCAAAAGACGAGGTGTACGATTCTGACCAAAAGAGTAACGGACTTTCAAATGGGGGAAGATGATTTAAATGTCAAATTATATAATAAATTATGTGAAAAAGACCTTCCTTGCGTTTTAATTCCAAAGGCATCTTTCTTCTAAACTTGTTTAAAGTAACCTAGGATGATTATGGTTATTGGAGGCTTTGTATATAGTACAGAATTTAGAACGAAGTTACTGTATACGAATTAAAGGGCATGGTATTAGATTTTCAGTGAGGACGCATGTGAAAGTAAGGGTATTTTGTGAAGGATTTTTAAACCAAAATTGAAGTATAATTTCGAGGAAAATTTATTAAGGATCGTTGCTTGGTCCGTACCTGCAACTGCGATATTAAAGTGCTTGGTTCCAGATAAAAGATATTTGTTAAGAATGCAACACGTCTTCCCAAGTTGACAGAAGTAAACGCGCATCGGTTTCTAATGTGACGGGGTTTCGTTTGTCGTTAAGCTCGAAATAGAAAGATGGGTAGCTTTCAAGCATATTTAGACGAAAATCGAGCTTTGGGTAACTTTCACAGGCATGCAGTATGCACATGTACCTTTTTTTTCTCTTTGTTGTGTGTAGTTTGTTTTTCCAAAAGAAATAAAGGCAAAGTTCATAGAGGAAAACGGAGGGAGGTAGATACGATCTGACGCCAGTCAAAGTGACGCGCAGCCCCCGAATCCGGAGCAGAGGGAAGCGCACTGAAATACTAATTGGCAAAAACGAATTTCATTCTTCCTGTTTTTATACCTTGGGAACTAAATACGCGCTTTGGATCTGCTCCGTTGCAGATAACCCATGTCAAAAAGTCGTCACCTCGTCTCACCTTCGTCGCACGCACCCATGTCAGAAGGATCTGATAATTATCCCTGCCTTTGGACGTTGAACTTGCCCTAAATTGCCCCCCCCCCCCCCCCCCACACACACACAAAAAAAAAAACGGGCTTAAATTATGTAAGGTTGCTGATGCACGTGTCTTCACTTCGAATATGTCGAGTTTCATAAAAAAAGGGTTTAAAATTTTGGTCGGGTTTTCGGTACCTCCAAACTCTTAAAAATATCATTTTCGTTTTCGACATTTTTAGTGACTACTAACTTTTGGTATTGATTGCGTTGAATTTGGTGCATTCACCCATGTATGTGCAAGAAAAACGTCACTGGTATGAAGTTGACACCTGTGTTATGGGATTTGTCAAAAACAGCAAAAGAAAACTAAAAAAAAAACATGTTTAGAATGAGCTTAGAATGTAACGACAATTAAAACAATAATAACCCTTCAAACTTTTTCTATACAAGAACTCAAAGCGTAAGATGATCCGGACATTTGTAATATCTTCCCATGTCAGGATCTTTTTCACAGTAATTACCTCCATGAAGAAGTATTGGAAAGTTTCGACAATTCTAACCTTAATATATTTTTTAAATGCCATGTACCCCCCACCCCCCCGTGTTCGCACGCATACACACACACACACACACACAGACATTTTGATTTTATAAAAATGAAATGCCGAGGGAAAAACAAAAAAATTATAATGGCAAAAAGGAGTTGGAAACAATTCTAACCTTAATATATTTTTTAAATGCCATGTACCCCCCACCCCCCGTGTTCGCACGCACACACACACACACACACACAGACATTTTGATTTTATAAAAATGAAATGCCGAGGGAAAAACAAAAAAATTATAATGGCGAAAAGGAGTTGGAAACCTCTGCCCCACCCCCCCCCCTATCCCCAAGATGTTACTAAGATCCGATGGTTTCTAATGAGAATAAACGTGTAACGGTTAGGAAGACATGGACCATATTGCTTGTCAGCGAGAACCCATTGTTATTGTGTCGCATACAGCTAATGGGGGAGAAAACATTCTAATCGGTGTCAAATGTGCAAAAATGCAGTCGGACATACTTGTGGTTTCTTGAAAATCTGCCTTTTGATACCCAATGCTGTAGCCTCTTTTGAAAGCGAGCTCTTAAAATCGACTTAATTGAAGAATGCGTTTCAAGTTGGACGCCTGATTTGGTGAACCGGTGGGTGGCGCAAAGGGCAACGAATGGGATTGACCAGCGGTGATTTGAGCGTTCATCCATGCTATTAAATGTTACGTCTGAACCAGCGTTGAGGAGAGAGCGATCACTGTCATGGTTTTAATATCAAGCGCATGCGTCGCCTAAGGTGTTTGTATATAAGAAAAGCGCTAAGATGTTTGTCAGTACACGGAGTACACTGCACTCAGCCGTACACTCGTTGGACTCTATAATACAGCGCATGATCATCTGTGTGTTTTTTTCAACACGTCTAAAAAGCAGCTTAAAAAGTGGATCAAGGAGTTGAGATAGTGCAATTCGTACTTCTGCAGACAACTGGGCAATTTTCATATCACTGTATGTTATTTTTTTCAAACTTACTATCCCACCGAGGAGGCAAATTAAACAGCAAGCAAGCGTAAACCAGTTCTTTTGCTGATTTGCAGATACCGTCTCGCCGGTGTACTTTTTACCTTAGGAGAGCCGTTTCACCAGGTCTGATTTGAAGCATTTCTTCCGAATTAAGAGACACACCGGTAGGCCTACAGGTTTGAGGATACTGCTAAGCATCACTTTTAGACGATCTATGCTGATGTGCAAGACACACTGCCTATAAGCGGTTCTTTAAAAAAAATACACGCATTAGACATAAAACAGGTTTCAGTGCTGCAGGAATAAAAATCGATTAGACCGAAGTTGTAACAATTATTCTTCTAAAAAAAGAACTATGTATCATGTAATATTAAGGGCTTTTCGACTTTAACCGCACGTACATGCGTACCTGTTTGAGCGTACCCACGGATGTGACACTAAGACTTAACTTTAGAGTATAATTAAGTCTTATGCTAAAAGGAGAACAGGAAAAATTTATTATATCCAAGCAGTCTGACAACCGCATAGCAACCTGGTTTCTTTTCCGGATATCTTTAGTGCTCCGTACAATTCATTATTTTTCAAGTATATGGCTGCACGTAGCTCTTGTCTCGTTCGAGTTGATTTTAGAAGAGGAATTGTTTTGAAATTGTACGAATAATTGCTTTCTTTCCTTCATTAAGCAAGTTGTTTTGAAAGGTAAAAAAAATACACAAAACAGGCCCTACTGTGCACCAAAAATCAAAAATGACTTCAAAACCAGTGGCATCAACACGAACTGAACAATTCCCTTCGTCGCCAAACGTGTCATTTTCTTTGTAAAACTCAAAATATAGGAATCTGCATTCAGGGACCCAAACGAAAGGAAACTCGCCAGTAGCAGCACCAGTTTCTTACACGGGGTACGTAAGGCCCTGGCACTCCTACATCAGAGGTAGTGCAGTTTCAGTGAAGAGTCGGTGCTCGCAGGTCGAGCGCACTCTCGGATTCACCATGTGTTCCTCAACGGGGAGTGTGTACAGGAATGCAGTGAAAATATTGCTGTTATTATGGTCCTGGGGTTTACCGTCATGTCGGAGCGCAATGAAGGTCCAAGGGTATGGAGTTGCAGCCGGGTGAGTTTGAATTTAAAGGGGGTGAAGATTCCCTGGTGTCTGGAAAGGCTAAGAGGATACACATGCTAAGTTTTCCTTCTTCTTCTTCTTAAAAAAAATTTTTTTTTTTTTTTTGGGGGGGGAGGGCTAGGATGTACCTCCGAGTAACGTTGCGATGAAAACCGTCAAGTGGCTAATTTAATGGACAGAGGGATTTTTTTAAGTCAACACATACTTTTATTCTAAATTCTCTGTTTACCTTGAAAATATTTACTATTTTATATTTGACATTTCTTATTCGTGGCACGTTTTTCCTCATGCGTTTGAGCTTTAAAATATCGCTCAAGCTTTGAAATATAGCTTCTAAGCCTAAATCTTATATCAAATGTTTATAATATTCATTATAAAGACAAAATGTAAGCAAAAACATATATCCCAAATGTTTTCCAAGATTTATAAACTTAATTTAACTGTTAATCGAATTTTAGTTATGCATCTGTCATGCTTTAAAATTCCACCCCATACACTGAATACACTATATAGAAGAATAGTTGTGCATTGACAAAGTGGGAGTTTAAAGTGTTTACCGAAAAAGGGCGATTATATAATTATCCCTAAGGCTATCCACACTGGAACTTATCTTTGATCACAACGATCAGAAATTTGAAGACGAGGTAGAATGTTTCGATTTTAAATTGCTCTAACATAAATATTTGCAGCTTGAAATACCGACTCTAGTTTATAGCGTTTTTTTTTCTTGTAAAATATTCAGAGTATTGTTGTTGGTTGAAGTTAGTTGAATCTAGTGATATGAAGCTGTGGAATTTTGGTTTTAACGTCAGAACAGTGTTTTTAGCGTGTTTTAACCAAGTAATTTGCACAGGTAACCCACAGTATATTTATTTTGGAGCGTTAATTGAGTAAAAGGAGGTACAGTACTGTATTCTTAAAACTACAAATTAATAGCCTTCAAAAATTCAAAATTAATTTTTACCACGTCGCCAGGCTATGCTGCGCAGTCTAACATCCACAGTTAAAATATGTTCTATAGCTTGTAGACATACTTAATGTATTATAAAGTGCAGATTGTAACATTCAGCAGCAATTTTCAATGTTTCAATAGGATTATGTAAGCCCAATCAAATAATTGGGGAAGTGAGTATAGTTGTTCCCCTCTACCACTTTCGATGAGATGAAAGGTCGCCCTACCCTGAGTTTCACACCATTTTTATTGGAATGTCTGAGGGGGGTGGGGGTGTCTTGTAGGCTCGCTGGGTCATAATTTATCTCACACTTTAGAAATGTCCACAAACTTAGTCAAAAAACCTCTCTGTTGGAAACTGTGTTCCACGGGGAGTAAACGTGTTAGAATCCAATAAATCCTATTTGAGCCTAAATTGATATCTCTCAATTCAGGTGTCCAAATCTCCGCTTAAAAATAAAGAGGAATCCTTTTTTTTAAACTTTCCTCGAATTATGAAAGAATCTGGAATTGAACGCCAGGGTGCTCAGGACTAGACGATGTACGGTCTATTTACTCAGCCACCGGAGGTCGAAATTCGAGAGGTTTATCCTGCAAAAGTGCTGCTTCAAGATAACGAGACGGCTCTTTCTCACGTGCGCAGCAAATATTTTTTATTCAAAATTATCAAAAATAATGGTGCAAATAATAGATAAAATATGTGAAATCTATGCCAGAAAATTGTTAGGGAATACAACTGTTGAGAAACGGAACTCATTATTTTTTCAAATGAAAATATCAATTGAATAGCCCTTTTTGAAAAGGCAAGCAAAAAGTAAACAACCTAAGAACGTATTATATTTTATAATTGTTTTCCTAGGCAGATTGAAACCAACGGGCGAACAATTGTTTTATTGTAATTGATGTAACATATAGCTGGTCAGATAATGGAGGTGTCAGCAAGAGAGAATTGTCAGCGCAACCTGTGTAAATATAAATATATTTTGATTGAAATACAGCCAATCTAGGACCCAATGTATGGATGTGGTCTCCAGGCCAAAGAAGTCTCAAAAATATTAGTCCCACAGCGGAACGGTTTATTCTAAAGGTTGTCGTTTTATGGACTACAATAACAGTTTTAAAAAAATTGTATGTTGTGAAAAATTCAATCGATTTTTGAGGCTTTTTGATATTTTCATTGGCTTCATTGACACTGTATAATGTGTTACGATAAATAAAGTCACGACTAGTTATGAGGCCTACTGCGCGAAGGCAATGTAAACTTTGTCTAAACTTACTATTGGTGTCATTTTACCCCCTCCCCTCCCCCTTCAACCGCTTCCTCAGTCCTTACATTCCCCAATATTGCAGAGATCATCGTATTTCACCGAGATATAGAGTTATTCAAGTGATCTATTTAGGACAATTTGATCTATTCTGCGATCGTTTCCGATTCTGCATGGCGTCACTGTTTTGAGAGGATACAGGTGCTGAACAGAAAAGTAAAGGAGTACCTTTCTTAGATCTGAGTGCATTGCGCCATGAAAGAAAGGACCCTCTTCTGGTCGGCCCATTTACATTTCCCCTTTAAAAGCAATTCTGTGTTTTTTAGCGATGAGTATGTGGTCTCGTATATCACAGTGCAAAGAAGGCAATGCAATGATCCCGTCTTATTTGACCCATGCACTTAACAAAGAATGCAGTAGTAAATTAATTTAGAATTTTCTGGAATTAATGCGGTTGATATTGTTCACTTCACGCTGAGCTCGAGGGTGGTCACCATCGACAACTGCGATCGGATTTACATTTGATTTGATTCACATTTTTTTTATTACAATGATCATCACTTTGGATGCACGTCACATATTTCTTGAACATATTTTATTAACTTATGTTATTTATAATTAAGGAATGATTTTTTTTCCTTTTCTCAAAATCTGCTCGGGCTCTAACCTACGTTTCATTGCGCTAAAGAACCCAAGCGTCATTCGAAAACAATGAGATACCTTGCTCACAAAAGTCTTATCTAGGTTTTAAAACGTAAAACGCTGTGGTATTTATTAAATCATTTAAATTGCAACTGACTGTGGAGAGCTCGCCATCAATTGAAAGAAACTGTCGAAACTAAACGAAAAAATTCATAAATCGTTATTATGATTCCTTGCTATAGTTTTTAAGGGCAAAATAAAGATAGCGGTTTCTATAAATCCCCAAATATTTTCTATTTCTATAGGAGACACGTGTGCGCTAGAGACCGCTTCGTGAACATTCCTGTACAAGTGACGCAGACATACTGCAAGCCGGAGTACAAGAGATACTTGCATTCCTGCAATAACGGCTACTATGGCATGTGCTCGACTTTCAGGTTAAGTATTCCATGCTATTNAGGTTTAAAATTTTGGTCGGGTTTTCGGTACCTCCAAACTTAAAAATATCATTTTCGTTTTCGACATTTTTAGTGACTACTAACTTTTGGTATTGATTGCGTTGAATTTGGTGCATTCACCCATGTATGTGCAAGAAAAACGTCACTGGTATGAAGTTGACACCTGTGTTATGGGATTTGTCAAAAACAGCAAAAGAAAACTAAAAAAAAACATGTTTAGAATGAGCTTAGAATGTAACGACAATTAAAACAATAATAACCCTTCCAACTTTTTCTATACAAGAACTCAAAGCGTAAGATGATCCGGACATTTGTAATATCTTCCCATGTCAGGATCTTTTTCACAGTAATTACCTCCATGAAGAAGTATTGGAGAGTTTCGACAATTCTAACCTTAATATATTTTTTAAATGCCATGTACCCCCCCCCCCCCCGTGTTCGCACGCACACACACACACACACACACACACACACACACAGACATTTTGATTTTATAAAAATGAAATGCCGAGGGAAAAACAAAAAAATTATAATGGCGAAAAGGAGTTGGAAACCTCTGACCCCCCCCCCTCCCCCATCCCCAAGATGTTACTAAGATCCGATGGTTTCTAATGAGAATAAACGTGTAACGGTTAGGAAGACATGGACCATATTGCTTGTCAGCGAGATCCCATTGTTATTGTGTCGCATACAGCTAATGGGGGAGAAAACATTCTAATCGGTGTCAAATGTGCAAAAATGCAGTCGGACATACTTGTGGTTTCTTGAAAATCTGCCTCTTGATACCCAATGCTGTAGCCTCTTTTGAAAGCGAGCTCTTAAAATCGACTTAATTGAAGAATGCGTTTCAAGTTGGAAGCCTGATTTGGTGAACCGGTGGGTGGCGCAAAGGGCAACGAATGGGATTGACCAGCGGTGATCTGAGCGTTCATCCATGCTATTAAATGTTACGTCTGAACTAGCGTTGAGGAGAGAGCGATCACTGTCATGGTTTTAATAGCAAGCGCATGCGTCGCCTAAGGTGTTTGTATATAAGAAAAGCGCTAAGATGTTTGTCAGTACACGGAGTACATGCGTACACTCAGCCGTACACTCGTTGGACTCTATAATACAGCGAATGATCATCTGTGTGTTTTTTTCAACAAGTCTGAAAAGCAGCTTAAAAAGTGGATCAAGGAGTTGAGAAAGTGCAATTCGTGCTTTTGCAGACAACGGCAATATTCATATCACTGTATGTTATTTTTTTTCAAACTTACTATCCCACCGAGGAGGCAAATTAAACAGCAAGCAAGCGTGAACCAATTCTTTTGCTGATTTGCAGATACCGTCTCGACCGATGTACTTTTTACCTTAGGAGAGCCGTTTCACCTGGTCTGATTTGAAGCATTTCTTCCGAATTAAGAGACACACCGGTAGGCCTACAGGTTTGAGGATACTGCAAAACATCACTTTTAGACGATCTATGCTGATGTGCGAGACACACTGCCTATAAGCGGTTCTTTAAAAAAAATACACGCATTAGACATAAAACAGGTTTCAGTGCTGCAGGAATAAAAATTGATTAGACCGAAGTTGTAACAATTATTCTTCTAAAAAAAGAACTATGTATCATGTAATATTAAGGGCTTTTCGACTTTAACCGCACGTACATGCGTACCTGTTTGAGCGTACCCACGGATGTGACACTAAGACTTAACTTTAGAGTATAATTAAGTCTTATGCTAAAAGGAGAACAAGAAAAATTTATTATATCCAAGCAGTCTGACAACCGCAACCTGGTTTCTTTTTTGGATATCTTTAGTGCTCCGTACAATTCATTATTTTTCAAGTATATGGCTGCACGTAGCTCTTGTCTCGTTCGAGTTGATTTTAGAAGAAGAATTGTTTTGAAATTGTACGAGTAATTGCTTTCTTTCCTTCATTAAGCAAGTTGTTTTGAAAGATAAAAATACACAAAACAGGCCCTACTGTGCACCAAAAAAAAAAAAATGACTTCAAAATCAGTGGCATCAACACGAACTGAACAATTCACTTCATCGCCAAACCCATCATTTTCTTTGTAAAACTCAAAACATTGGAATCTGCGTTCAGGGACCCAAACGAAAAGAAAGTCGCCAGTAGCAGCACCAGTTTCTTACACGGGGTACGTAAGACCCTGGCACTCCTACATCGAGGTAGTGCAGCTTCAGTGAAGAGTCGGTGCTCGCAGGTCGAGCGCACTCTCGGATTCACCATGTGTTCCTCAACGGGGAGTGTGTACAGGAATGCAGTGAAAATATTGCTGTTATTATGGACCTGGGGTTTACCGTCATGTCGGAGCGCAATGAAGGTCCAAGGGTATGGAGTTGCACCCGGGTGAGTTTGAATTTAAAGGGGGTGAAGATACCCTGATGTTACAGGAAAGGCTAAGGAGATACACATGCTAAGTTTTTTTCCTTCTTCTTCTTAAAATTTGGAGGGGGGAGGCTAGGATGTACCTCCGAGTAACGTTGCGATGAAAACCGTCAAGTGGCTAATTTAATGGACGGAGGGATTTTTTTAAAGTCAACACATACTTTTATTCTAAATTCTCTGTTTACCTTGAAAATATTTACCTTGAAAATATTTACATTTCTTATTCGTGGCACGTTTTTCCTCACACGTTTGAGCTTTGAAATATCGTTCAAGCTTTAAAATATTGCTTCTAAGCCTAAATCTTATATCAAATGTTTATAATATTCATTATAAAGACAAAATGTAAGCAAAAATTTATATTCCAAATATTTTCCAAGATTTATAAACTTAATTTAACTGTTAATCGAATTTTAGTTATGCATCTGTCATGCTTTAAAATTCCACTCCATACACTGAATACACTATATAGAAGAATAGTTGTGCATTGACAAAGTGGGAGTTTAAGACCCCATTCCCAGAGATTAGATCGATCCAACTAGATCAACCTAACTCCCTGGGGGTTCACGCTAAATAGCTGTCAGCCGAGCGGGCACGAAAGTTAATTACCCCCTTACAGCTTGTAGTAGGCGGGACGGACATTTAAGCCGGATTATCTGACAGTTATCTAGTGAGACTCCCCACGGGGATAGATCGATCTAAAATCTATGGGAATGCGCCCTAAAGTGTTTACAAAAAAAGGGCGATTATATAATTAGGGCTATCCATACTGGAACTTATCTTTAATCACAATGATCAGAACGTCAGAAATTTGAAGACGAGATAGAATGTTTCGATTTTAAATTGCTCTAACATAAATATTTGCAGCATGAAATAACGACATTAGTTTACAGCGTTTTTAACCAAGTAATTTGCACAGGTAACCCACAGTATATTTATTTTGGAGCATTAATTGAGTTAAAGGAGGTATTCTTAAAACTACAAATTAACAGTATTCAAAAATTCAAGTCAAAATCAAATTAGATTAATTTTTACTACGTCGCCAGGCTATGCTGCGCATTCTAACATCCAAATAGAAAGTATGTTCTATAGCTTGTAGACATATTATATACTGCAGTTTGTAACATTCAGCAGCAATTTTCAATGTTCAATAGCATTATGTAAGCCCAATGAAATAATTGGGGAAGTGAGTATAGTTGTTCCCCTCTACCACTTTCGATGAGATGAAAGGTTGCCTTACCCTGAGTTTCACACCATTTTTATTGGAATGTCTGAGGGGGCATCTTGTAGGCTCGCTGGGTCATAATTTATCTCAGATTTTAGAAATATCCACAGACTTAGTCAGAGACATATCTGTGAATATCTAATGGGAAAACCTCTCTGTTGGAAACTGTGTTTTTGAGCCTAAATTGATACCTCTCAATTCAGGTGTCCAAATCGCCGCTTAAAAATAAAGAAGAATCCTTTTTTAAAACTATCCTCAAATTATGAAAGAATCTGGAATTGAACGCCAGGGTGCTCAAGACTAGACGATGTACGGTCTATTTACTCAGCCACCGGAGGTCGAAATTCGAGAGGTTTATCCTGCAAAAGTGCTGCTTCAAGATAACGAGACGGCTTTTTCTCACGTGCGCAGCAAATATTTTTTTATTCAAAATTATCAAAAATAATGGTGCAAATAATAGATAAAATATGTAAAATCTATGGCAGAAAATTGTTAGGGAATACAACTGTTGAGAAACGGAACTCGTTCTTTTTTCAAATGAAAATATCAATGAAATAGCCCTTTTTGAAAAGGCAACCTAAGAACGTATTATAGATTATAATTGTTTTCCTAGGCAGATTGAAACCAACGGGCGAACAATTGTTTTATTGTAATTGATGTAACATATAGCTGGTCAGATAATGGAGGTGTCAGCAAGAGAGAATTGTCAGCGCAACCTGTGTAAATATAAATATATTTTGATTGAAATACAGCCAATCTAGGACCCAATGTATGGATATGGTCTGCAGGCCAAACAAGTCTCAAAAATATTAGTCCCACAGCGGAACAGTTTATTCTAAAGGTTGTCGTTTTATGGACTTCAATAACATTAAAAAAAATTTTGTATGTTGTGAAAAATTCAACCGATTTTTGAGGGGTTTTGATATTTTAATTGGCTTCATTGACATTGTATAATGTGTTACGACTAGTTATGAGGCCTACTCCGCGAAGGCAATGTAAACTTTGTCTAAACTTACTATTGGTGTTATTTTACCCCCTCCCCTCCCCCTTAAACCGCTTCCTCAGTCCTTACATTCCCCTATATTGCAGAGATTATCGTATTTCACCTAGATATAGAGTTATTCAAGTGATCTGTTTGGGACAATTTGATCTATTCTGTGATCGTTTCCGATTCTGCATGGCGTCACTGTTTCGAGAGGATACAGGTGCTGAACAGAAAAGTAAAGGAGTACCTTTCTTAGATCTGAGTGCATTGCGCCATAAAAGAAAAGACCCTCTTCTGGTCGGCCCATTTACATTTCCCCTTTAAAAGCAATTCTGTGTTTTTTAGCGATGAGTATGTGGTCTCGTATATCACGGTGCAAAGAAGGCAATGCAATGATCCCGTCTTATTTGACCCATGCACTTAACAAAGAATGCAGTAGTAAATTAATTTAGAATTTTCTGGAATTAATGCGGTTGATATTGTTCACTTCACGCTGAGCTCGAGGGTGGTCACCATCGACAACTGCGATCGGAGGTTGATTCACATTTTTTTTATTACAATGATCACATTGATTCACATTTTTTTTATTACAATGATCATCACTTTGGATGCACGTCACAGATTTCTTGAACATATTTTATTAACTTATGTTATTTATAATTAAGGAATGATTTTTTTTCCTTTTCTTAAAATCTGCTTGGGCTCTAACCTACGTTTCATTGCGCTAAAGAACCCAAGCGTCATTCGAAAACAATGAGATACCTTGCTCACAAAAGTCTTATCTAGGTTTTAAAACGTAAAACGCTGTGGTATTTATTAAATCATTTAAATTGCAACTGACTGTGGAGAGCTCGCCATCAATTGAGAGAAACTGTCGAAACTAAACGAAAAAAATTCATATATCGTTATTATGATTCCTTGCTATAGTTTTTAAGGGCAAAATAAAGATAGCGGTTTCTATAAATCCCCAAATATTTTCTATTTCTATAGGAGACACGTGTGCGCTAGAGACCGCTTCGTGAACATTCCTGTACAAGTGACGCAGACATACTGCAAGCCGGAGTACAAGAGATACTTGCATTCCTGCAATAACGGCTACTATGGCATGTGCTCGACTTTCAGGTTAAGTATTCCATGCTATTGAAAACTTAAGCTTGAAACAAGGGGGTTTATGAAAATATATTGAGAATTTCCTATTGCTTTATCCTGAAACGAAATAACAGTAGTTGCAATAATACGAAAAGTTACAAATCGAACATTTTGTCCACTTTGTAAATTTACACCCTTAGAAAAGTGAAGCTTCCGAACTAGATATTTTATACATTTGCTTGGTTCCTCGTTGTTATATTTTTATTAACGTACTTGGTTTTTGAAAACCTGTAAAAGCAAATTAACTCGGTTATATGTTTTTGAAGAATTTCGTGCGTCCTTGAGAACAACAAATAGAATTAGATGCAGAGGCATTCATTTTCAGTCATTGCATCGCATCTATTTTTTTAACTATCCCGTTATCTATTTATTCCTCTCTCTGTTGATGATCTGTTTATTTTCTAACTTATTTATTTTGTTTTCTTACCAGGTTGACTTACCAGCTAGCTTACAGAAAGGTCTATCAAAACCACGTTCAGAAGCAGAGAGTATATAACTGTTGTCATGGCTGGAAAAGGGTCACGCCCTACACTACTTCCTGCATGAAACGTGCGTATCAATGGCGGGTTTAGGGGGGGTCAGGCTAGGGGGAACCTGACCCCCCCCCCCCCCCCCCACCACACCTTCAATTCTTGAAAAAAAATAACACCAATGGTCTCTTCTAAAAATAGAATTTTGACTAGCTGAATCACACCGTACCAAATGGCACCGTTCTCCCTCTAATACCAAATTGGGGGGGGGGGGGGGAGGGTTGGCTTCGCATCCGCGGACCCCCTTCAAATAATCCTGGATCCGCCCTTGCGTAAAGTATCTGTCCCCTTGTAGCTCAACAATTTAGATTAATTTCTTTTTACTTCGTATTGTTTTCTTTTCTCTCTTTCTTCCTCTCTCTCTTCTTTTTCCCCTAATCCCACTTATTATTCGTATAGTCTACAAATTTTGACTACAGACTAATGCAGCGGGTCGCCGTAGTTCAAAAAGAAATAAGATAATTACATAGGACATATTTACATGTACATGTACGTTTAAATTACTATGAATCAACACGCTAAGGCGTGTTTTTATTTATTTATTTATTTATTTATTTATTTATTTCCAGCTGTGTGCAGTAAAGAATGTGGCAGTGGTTTTTGCGTCCAGCCAGACAGATGCAAGTGTCCTGCTGGGTGGACGGGGAAAGACTGCAAGACAGGTTTGCACTCTTAAGTTTTCAGATCATTTCAATTCAAATTAAAACGGTCAAACATTTCATCAACAACAAATACGTATCATTTCTGGGAAAGACATCTTTTTAAATATGATAATTTGACTTTTTCTGAGGAGGTGGAAGGTAGTTGATTTGAATCCGAATAAATTTTAACATGTGCCGAAATTTTTTCGACAATTATTTTTCCGCAAATCGTAAACAAGTTTCAAGCCTTTGTGTCATTCAAAATTAAAAATTAGAATTTAAAATTAAATCCATTTTTCCTGACAGATATAGACGAATGTAAGTCTGGTGAGCATGGCTGCTCCCACAAATGCGTCAACACAGAAGGCAGTTTTTCATGTACCTGCAGTGATGGATTTTCTCTTGGTGCGGATGGAAAATCCTGTGAATGTAAGAGCTGATATTGGTAAAACTGAATTTACTCAATATTTCTTCTTCAACTTGGGGTTTATATAAATATTCTGAGTCTGATTTCCTGGCTAATCTATTGAGCTTCCACGATTATTTTTTAATTATCATGTTAATTTATTCAATGTAAATAAACGATTACTGTTCCCTTCACTGTTTTAATTTTGCTGACACATTAGCCATTTGAATATGAATAAAAAATATGGTGAGATTTATGTGCTTTTTGGGGCCTGATTTGTTCTTCAGCTGCATTTCTTATTAGTGTTTCTTTGTTTAACGCTTTATTCGTTTTCTCTTTCAGTTTGTTTGTCATGCTCCAAAGAATATAAATTGTTGGATAAAAAACTCCAAAAACTTTCTTCTGAAGTGGAGAATCTTCAACAAGAAAATGTGAGTTTTAGAAAAATACTGAACATGATTTTTCATTCAGAAACCAATCACAAATAATTCTAATGATAATAATAATAATAAAGTCGGAATTAACGAATATGTTGGTACCGGTACGAAAGCTAAGAACAGAAAGGATATTTCTAGATTTGAGCGTTGTAGACACAAATTGTTGGAAAAGGCCGTGTGTAATCTCAAAAAAAGAAGGTGCGACTTTGTAAGGTTCAGAGTAAAAACTTTAGAAGATTCAATATCAGGGCATCACTGTGATGTTATTTTACCTGATTTAATAAATGCCTTATTTCAGAAAGCGCTGAAAAGTGACTTGAAAGCAATTCTTCACAATGCTACAAAAGTGGACTTAGATCCCATCGGATTAAAGGAATTCTTAACACCAGAAACTTCGTCAACGAAACCGACAACGAAAGAAGCCGCTGCAACAGTGGTGATCACAACCGGCAAACTGCCGCCTGTCGCAACTACCACAATGCAACCAACACGTTCTCCACAAGAGTCCGAGGTCTCCTTTATATTTTCTAACCTCAAAGACATGAAGACGGAGATGGAGACCAGGTTTTACTCGATGAGTGCTCAGCTTTCTGTGCTTGAAGAAAGACTATCAGACTGTAAGTCGTTTCTTTTCGTTGTATGATTTTAATATCTAAGTGTAATTTCGAACATTTAGATATTTAGATAGGTATTTAAAGAAATATAGTTTATTGAAGCCGAATATATCACTGCCGTGGTGATGAAGCACATTAAATGTTTTACAGAAAGATATATGCCATAGAGGATAGAATATGATAATAGAAATATGATCATGGAAGACGGAGTTCACGTTATTCTTTTGACCATCAGCATGTTTTTGGTTCTATTGTCCGATGAAGATGGTTTCATAAGTTTAGGTGGAGGATATACATGTAGGTCCTGCATATAGAGAATGCCTACCTGTACAATTATAAAAACAGTTTGAAATAAGAGCTTGGCTCGTATGAAGTGGTTTTTGTATTGATTCATTTTTCAATATTTAATTGCAGGTATTTGCACCGGAAGGAGAAAAAGGCACAATTCAAAGAGAAAATTTTGGAGGAGTCACAAAAATCAGAATAAAACACCAACCAATTGATACGGAAAAATAACCTAGTCAAACAAGATGTCAGAAATGAAAAAAATAAGTTTATTATAAAGTAGATTTATACAGGAAGAGAAGTGTTTAGTATTGAACAAATATATAATTCATTTTGATTGTTTTTTATTAATTAATTAAGAAATTGATCAATTTTGACCAAGATTCTTAACTTTGCTATAATCACTTGTTTTTCCGTCACTTGTCTCTGTATAATCTCTCTATTGTCATCAAAAATATAGGATTACAAGAAAAAAGTAAATATTGTGGCAAGGAAGGATAAGCATAATTGAAAATGTAATGTTTCCACTAGGTCTTGAAACCTCTGTTAAACCCTGAAACTGAAGTTTTATAATGTTTCTTTTCTTCTACCTCAAAAAATTTAAGTATGATGCATCTTAGTTTAATATCATGACAACTCTGATTTTTTTTATTCCCCTGTTTGCTTTGTCGAAAACCTGCCCACAGTGCTATTTTTCAGCATAAAGAAAATTAAAGCCAAGTATTTGATTTCCATCTTGCGTTGAACGCTATTGTTAATGAAAAAATAGTTTGAATAATTCATGTGTATTTGTGCACAGGCAAGTCTCTTGTTGACACGTTGCCAGTCAAAACCAGCATTACTTTATATTATTAGTGACTGTGACAAATTAAATGTACGCACATTTTTAAATGTATTATAATTATTTCATTACATTGACGCTTTGTCTTCACCATCCCAATCTTCTTCTAAAGTCATTTATTACCTTAAAACCCAGCATTTTCATTATTTGACGACCATCTCTTTTCCCACGACAAAGATTCGGAACTGTCTGCCCTACGGTTTGCTGAAGGAACGTTTTTTACTGGTGCCTGCAATAGACCTCTTTCTGTTTCCTCTGAAGATCCAGTTACTGAAGAATCTTGGGGCGGGTAACGATCGGGCTTCTCTTCCATTCCGCCTCCTGCCTGGGTTTGACGTGGAAGATGTCCTGTTCTGGCTGATTCGACTGAAGGCTTCGCACAGTCGAACTCGGCCGGCATCTGATATATAGTGAGAACGGATTATTTCCCAACAAATAATGTCTGTCATCTATCAATATTAGAATTTGACAGAGCGGGGGATTTTTGCGTGCGATTATTGCCCTCCCCCCCCCCCCCTCGAGAAAAGGCTTTTAGTATATGATAACATATTTGCATTTTGTATGTAACAATTTACGATTTCTTTTACTAAGATTGAATATGTACATAAATTAAACGAGTGTATAATTACAAGTTTATCAAAAAATGTGAGGTTCCTTTTGCTAGATAGAAATGTTCAAAATAATTCCAAATTCATCCCTTACTTTGAAAAGTCTCAGAAAAACTCACCATTACACATTTCGTATAACATCTCTACACGCTCCACATTGGATTTGCTCTCTTCTTGCAACGCGTCAGCATTATTCTTAATTTCTCTTAAATCCCAAACAAGCTCTTGCAAGTTCTCATAATGAACATCTCTCTTGAGTGGTTCTTTGCAGTCCTTCACCACGTCCTCCAAACGCACTGCAACATCCGACAAGTTGCCCAGAAAAGGAAGAAACTGCATGTACGTCACTACGACGAAGTCTGCCGAAAGGCCACGGATTTTGTCGGAGGCATTCGAGTGAAGTCGGGCTGATTCCGATATCTTTCCGAGTGTCACTGTCAGCCCCTCCTTAGTATTGATGTCTACGGCTTTCCGCATGTCTGCAAGAGCTTGGTTGATGAGAGCTGTATCCTGCACAGCGCTGCAGGGGATCTGGAGGGCAGTGATGATTTTCATCAGTTTTGACATCCATTCGATCACCTGACAATATAATAAATTAATAAATAAATAAATAAGGGGTCCTAAGTTTAAAAAAAAAACGCTTCATAATTTTGACTGTTAATGAGATATTATAATATGTAAACATTATGTATAATCTATTGGCCTAATCAAAGAATATTCGTCTTTTGAGAGAGAGAGAGAGAGAGAGAGAGAGAGAGAGGGGAGGTATGTGACCGGTAAAGAAACCGAGTAAAAAACTATCAACACAAACAAACAAACAAAAAGCTTGAAAAGACTATTTTTCAATGCCCAGACAAAAAACCTA
The DNA here is from genome assembly GCF_001039355.2 of Lingula anatina. The sequence goes on along the minus strand of NW_019775926.1, from coordinate 93,089 downwards.
TGCGTGAGAATAAGTTTTTTTTTCATAACAAGTACATGTATATCTTAAATTGTTCTTTAAAAAGGACCAAATACCTTCTTTTTCTCTCAACTTGCTTCTTCGATGACGGAATTTGATTCTCGATCTTATGAATGCTATTATTATAACACCATCAATCTTCGTATCCCATAGATACATATTCTCTTTTATGCTCGCCACAAACGACATGTTCAAACGACATATTAATTTCAATCTTTCATTTGCAACTTTTTACTTCGAATAACCGTCGTCAATGTTATCGTGAATTATCTTTACCGATGTCCTCCTTATAAACCTTTCTAAAATGTTTATTATGGCGCTTTTTCTCCCCAGTTTATTATTTGCTTCAGTTTAATAGACAGCGTAAATTGGAAATGTACATTTCTTGTATCTGACAATCACTTTCTGTGAATTGTTTGAATGTGGAAAGGAGGTATATCATGACATTTTTGACGTGTCTTACCTGTTGTATTTAAAAACAAAAATAAATAAGCATAATGAAAGAGTTTATTATATAAATATAATGAAATATAATGAAAGTTAAGAGAAAAAGAAAGTATTTGGTTTTTCTTATAGGAAAATTTAAAATATACACGTGCTTGTCCATGAAAAAACATTTTCTGATGTTTTTTGTCTAGGCATAAAAGACATCGTCCTGTCAAGCTTTTTATTCGTTTGTTTGTGTTGATAGTTTTTTTTTTTTTTTTTTTTTTTTTTTTTTTTTGCTCGGTTTCTTTACCGGTCACATTAAATAAGCACAATAACGGAAGACAAGGGGAATCTACCTTCTCTGACCAATCCACTGCACTCTTGCTCCACCTATTTCTTTCTTCGAATTCCTCAACCACGCTGGTGCCCAGATATTGCCAAAGATTTTCCAGCGCCGGCCACCGTTCATCCAGCTTCACCCATTCATTGGATGACTCCACCAAAGCAGCCGACAGGGCCTTGCCGTCGTCATGGATGGTTTCGTCCAGTCCGTCACGAACAAATTTGATCAGCTCACCTAGATTTTTTAAATAAAAAATCGCCTGCCATGTTTGAGCAGCTGATAATGATACAGTGTATTTTGTTATATAGTCAAATTATGTCTATAGCGTGATTTAATACCATTGGTTTAAAAGACATATCGATTTTTCTTTTTTTTTTTTACTCCGTGTATACTTTAGTATTAAGTACGTCACATTATAAGTTATAAAGTAAATCAGTTTTTTTCAAAAAAATTATTTATGAAGCAAAATTAGCAAAACTACAATTAAATATAATGGTAGATTGCTTGTAGTAGACTTAATACTACTTACTGCTTGATATCTGCGCGTATACCGACGACCATAGTGCAATTAACATTACAAGAACGATGAAATATTTACTTTTACGCGACATCTTTACTCTCAGATCCACAACATAAATTGCTGCCGAAGCTTTCGCTCATTCTTATTATCAATAAGTTTCTGGATTGCAGCTCCGACTTTGACGTCAAAAATTTCAAATTCGAAGAAAACCAACTTCACCTGTCGTGAGAACATTTAATGGGACAAAGACTGCACGTTGATAAGCGCAAGGAAAATAAATTAAATTTCAAATTCATCTGAACAATATCACTTCTCATCGATAGAGGAACACATTAAACTGAAAGGAATATCAGCGATACAATCGCTGTCTCGTTGGTACACTTATGATAAACATTCTCCAAGTTCAGATGTGAAATTGAGAGACCTGAATTGCATTTATTTCTATGGGAAAATGTTTGGAACAACCGCAGAATACTTCTTGTTTTGAAAATGAGATGAGTTGAAGCATTTTAGTTGACAAATTTTAGTTACCAACAGAGCTATATGTGACGGTTTGCCCTAACCCTTATGCTGACAAGCACACACATGCACTTCAGGGGCGGATTTAGGCCGTCTTCTGGGTCTTCCGGAAGACGGTCAGATTTTAAAGTTTACATTGACGGGTATCTAATATTTTCTGTCGGAAGACGGTCAAAAATGGAGGATGGATTAACAAAAATAATTTGGAAGACTGTCAGGAAATATCTCTGGATCCGCCCCTGCACTTGTAAGCGCACGCACTCGCTAACACTCACGCTCATAATCAGGGGCTACATNTATTTATTTATTTATTTATTTATTTATTTATTTATTTATTTATTTATTTCCAGCTGTGTGTAGTAAAGGATGTGGGAGTGGTTTTTGCGTCCAGCCAGACAGATGCAAGTGTCCTGCTGGGTGGACGGGGAAAGACTGCAAGACAGGTTGGCACTCTTAAGTTTTCTGATCATTTCAATTCAAATTAAAACGGTCAAACATTTCATCAACAACAAATACGTATCATTTCTGGGAAAGACATCTTTGTAAATATGATAATTTGACTTTTTCTGAGGAGATGGAAGGTAGTTGATTTGAATCCGAATAAATTTTAACATGTGCGGAAATTTTTTCGACAATTATTTTTCCGCAAATCGTAAACAAGTTTCAAGCCTTTGTGTCATCCAAAATTAAAAATTAGAATTTAAAATTAAATCCATTTTTCCTGACAGATATAGACGAATGTAAGTCTGGTGAGCATAGCTGCTCCCACAAATGCGTCAACACGGAAGGCAGTTTTTCATGTACCTGCAGTGATGGATTTTCTCTTGGTGCGGATGGAAAATCCTGTGAATGTAAGAGCTGATATTGGTAAAACTGAATTTACTCAATATTTCTTCTTCAACTTGGGGTTTATATAAATATTCTGAGTCTGATTTCCTGGCTAATCTATTGAGCTTCCACGATTATTTTTTAATTATCATGTTAATTTATTCAATGTAAATAAACGATTACTGTTCCCTTCACTGTTTTAATTTTGCTGACACATTAGCCATTTGAATATGAATAAAAAATATGGTGAGATTTATGTGCTTTTTGGGGCCTGATTTGTTCTTCAGCTGCATTTCTTATTAGTGTTTCTTTGTTTAACGCTTTATTCGTTTTCTCTTTCAGTTTGTTTGTCATGCTCCAAAGAATATAAATTGTTGGATAAAAAAATCCAAAAACTTTCTTCTGAAGTGGAGAATCTTCAACAAGAAAATGTGAGTTTTAGAAAAATACTGAACATGATTTTTCATTCAGAAAGCAATCACAAATAATTCTAATGATAATAACAATAAAGTCGGAATTAACGAATATGTTGGTACCGGTACGAAAGCTTAGAACAGAAAGGATATTTCTAGATTTTAGCGTTGTAGACCCAAATTGTTGGAAAAGGCCGTGTGTAATCTCAAAAAAAGAAAGGTGCGACTTTGTAAGGTTCAGAGTAAAAACTTTATAAGATTCAATATCAGGGCATCACTGTGATGTTATTTTACCTGATTAAATAAATGCCTTTTTTCAGAAAGCGTTGAAAAGTGACTTGAAAGCAATTCTTCACAATGCTACAAAAGTGGACTTAGATCCCATCGGATTAAAGGAATTCTTAACACCAGAAACATCTTCAACGAAACCGACAACGAAAGAAGCCGCTGCAACAGTGGTGATCACAACCGGCAAACTGCCGCCTGTCGCAACTACCACAATGCAACCAACAAGTTCTCCACACGAGTCCGAGGTCTCCTTTATATTTTCTAACCTCAAAGACATGAAGACGGAGATGGAGACCAGGTTTTACTCGATGAGTGCTCAGCTTTCTGTGCTTGAAGAAAGACTATCAGACTGTAAGTCGTTTCTTTTCGTTGTATGATTTTAATATCTAAGTATAATTTCGAACATTTAGATATTTAGATAGGTATTTAAAGAAATATAGTTTATTGAAGCCGAATATATCACTGCCGTTGTGATGAAGCACATTAAATATTTTACAGAAAGATATATGCAATAGAGGATAGAATATGATAATATAAATATGATCATGGAAGACGGAGTTCACGTTATTCTTTTGACCATCAGCGTGTTTTTGGTTCTATTGTCCGATGAAGATGGTTTCATAAGTTTAAGTGGAGGATATACATGTAGGGCCTGCATATAGAGAAGGCCTACCTGTACAATTATAAAAATGGTTTGAAATAAGAGATTGGTTCGTATGAAGTGGTTTTTGTATTGATTCATTTTTCAATATTTAATTGCAGGTATTTGTACCGGAAGGAGAAAAAGGCACAATTCAAAGAGGAAATTTTGGAGGAGTCACAAAAATCAGAATAAAACACCAACCAATTGATACGGAAAAACAACTTAGTCAAACAAGATGTCAGAAATGAAAAAAATAAGTTTATTATAAAGTAGATTTATACATGAAGAGAAGTGTTTAGTATTGAACAAATATATAATTCATTTTGATTGTTTTTTATTAATTAATTAAGAAATTGATCAATTTTGACCAAGATTCTTAACTTTGCTTTAATCACTTGTTTTTCCGTCACTTGTCTCTGTATAATCTCTCTATTGTCATCAAAAATATAGTATTACAAGAAAAAAGTATATATTGTGGCAAGGAAGGATAAGCATAATTGAAAATGTAATGTTGCCACTGGGTCTTGAAACCTCTGTTAAACCCTGAAACTGAAGTTTTATAATGTTTCTTTTCTCCTACCTCAAAAAATTTAAGTACGACGCATCTTAGTTTAATACCATGACAACTCTGATTTTTTTATTCCCGTGTTTGCTTTATCGAAAACCTGCCCACAGTGCTATTTTTCAGCATAAAGCCAAGTATTTGATTTCCATCTTGCGTTGAACGCTATTGTTAATGGAAAAATAGTTTGAATAATTCATGTGTATTTGTGCACAGGCAAGTCTCTTGTTGACACGTTGCCAGTCAAAACCAGCATTACTTTATATTATAGTGACTGTGACAAATTAAATGTACGCACATTTTAAAATGTATTATAATTATTTCATTACATTGACGCTTTGTCTTCACCATCCCAATCTTCTTCTAAAGTCATTTATCACCTTAAAACCCAGCATCATTTTCATTATTTGACGACCATCACTTTTCCCACGACATAGATTCGGAACTGACTGCCCTACGGTTTGCTGAATGGACGTTTTTTACTGGTGCCCGCAAGAGACCTCCCTCTGTTTCCTCTGAACATCCAGAAGAAGCTTGGGGCGGGTAATGATCGGGCTTCTCTTCCATTCCGCCTCCTGCCTGGGTTTGACGTGGAAGATGTCCTGTTCTGGCTGATTCGACTGAAGGCTTCGCACAGTCGAACTCGGCCGGCATCTGATATATAGTGAGAACGGATTATTTCCCAACAAATAATGTCTGTCAGCTATCAATATTAGAATTTGACATAGGTGGGGATTTTTGCGTGCGATTATTGCCAACACCCCCCCCCCCCCTCCCACCACCCCCACCCCCGAGAACAGGACTTTAGTATATGATAAAATATTTGCATTTTTTACGTAACAATTTACGATTTCTTTTATTAAGATTGAATATGTGCATAAATGACACAAGTGTATAATTACAAGTTTATCCACATATGTGAGGTTTCTTTTGCTATATAGAAATGTTCGAAATAATTCCAAATTCATCTCTTAATTTGAAAAGTCTCAGAAAAACTCACCATTACACATTTCGTATAACATCGCTACACGCTCCACATTGGATTTGCTCTCTTCCTGCAACGCGTCAGCATTATTCTTAATTTCTCTTAAATCCCAAACAAGCTCTTGCAAGTTCTCATAATGAACATCTCTCTTGAGTGGTTCTTTGCAGTCCTTCACCACGTCCTCCAAACGCACTGCAACATCCGACAAGTTGCCCAGAAAAGGAAGAAACTGCATGTACGTCACTACGACGAAGTCTGCCGAAAGGCCACGGATTTTGTCGGAGGCATTCGAGTTCAGTCGGGCTGATTCGGATATCTTTCCGAGTGTCACTGTCAGCCCCTCCTTAGTATTGATGTCTACGGCTTTCCGCATGTCTGCAAGAGCTTGGTTGATGAGAGCTGTATCCTGCGCAGCGCTGCAGGGGATCTGGAGGGCAGTGATGATTTTCATCAGTTTTGACATCCATTCGATCACCTGACAATATAATAAATAAATAAATCAATCAATAAATAAATAAGGGGGCCTAAGTTAAAAAAATACTTCATAATTTTGACTGTTGGTAAGATATTCTAAACTTCATGTATAAGATATAGGCCTTATTAAATATGTTTGTCTTTTGAGAGAGAGAGAGAGAGAGAGAGAGAGAGAGAGAGAAGGGGAGGGAGGGATGTGAACGGTAAACAAACCGAGTAAAAGCAATCAACACGAATAAACAAACAAACAAACAAACAAAAAACTTGACAAGACGATGTCTTTTATGCCCAGACAAAAAACACAAGAATAAGTTTTATTTTCATAGCAAGTACGCGTATATTTTAAATTGTTCTTCAAGAAGGACCAAATACCTTCTTTTTCTTTCAACTTGCTCTCTCGACAGATTTTGGTTCCCGATCTAATCAAATGATATAATTACAACATCATCAATTCGCGTATCCCATAGATACATATTCTCTATAATGCTCGCCAGAAACGACATGTTCAAACGACATTTTAATTTTAATCTTTCATTTGCAACTTTTTACTTCGAATAACCGTTGTCAGTGTTATCGTGAATTATCTTTTTGCGAGTTTCTCCTTATAAGCCTTCCTAAAAGGTTTATTATGGCGCTGTTTCTGCCCACCTTTTATAAGTAAAAGAGATGACCCCGCATTACACAAAATGAATCAATTATTTTACGTATCAGGTTAAAAATTATTGATAGCTTTTTACTCGGTTAGTTTACCGGTCACATTAAATAAGCACACTGACGGAAGACAAGGAGAATTTACCTTCTCTGACCAATCCATTGCACTCTTGCTCCATCTAATTCTTTCTTCGAATTCCTCAACCACGCTAGTGCCCAAATATTGCCAGAGATTTTCCAGCGCCGGCCACCGTTCATCCAGCTTCACCCATTCATTGGATGACTCCACCAAAGCAGCCGACAGGGCCTTGCCGTCGTCATGGATGGTTTCGTCCAGTCCGTCACGAACATATTTGATCAGCTCACCTAGATTTTTTAAATAAAAAAGGGCCTGCCATGTTTGAGCAGCTGATAATGATACAGTGTATTTTGTTATATAGTCAAATTATGTCTAAAGCGTGATTTAATACCATTGGTTCAAAAGACATATCGATTTTTCTTTTTTTTTTTTTTTTGCTCCGTGTATACTTTAGTATTAAGTACGTCACATTATAAGTTATAAAGTAAATCAGTTTTTAAAAAAAAAAAAATTATTTATGAAGCAAAATTAGCAAAACTACAATTAAATATAATGGTAGATTGCTTGTAATAGACTTAATACTACTTACTGCTTGATATCTGCGCGTATACCGACGACCATAGTGCAATTAACATTACAAGAACGATGAAATATTTACTTTTACGCGACATCTTTACTCTCAGATCCACATCATAAATTGCTGCCGAAGCTTTCGCTCATTCTTATTATCAATAAGTTTCTGGATTGCAGCTCCGACTTTGACGTCAAAAATTTCAAATTCGAAGAAAACCAACTTCACCTGTCGTGAGAACATTTAATGGGACAAAGACTGCACGTTGATAAGCGCAAGGAAAATAAATTAAATTTCAAATTCATCTGAACTATATCACTTCTCATCGATAGAGGAACACATTAAAGTGAAAGGAATACCGGCGATACAATCACTGTCTCGTTGGTACACTTATGATAAACATTCTCCAAGTTCAGATATGAAATTGAGAGAACTTAACTGTACCTATTTCTATGGGAAAATGCTTGGAGCAACCGCAGAATACTTCTCGTTTTGAAAATGAGACGAGTTAAAGCATTTTAGTTGACAAATTTTAGTTACCAACAGAACTATGTATTTAATGAAAGTTTGCCCTAACCCTTGTGCTGACAAGCACACACATGCACTTGTAAGCGCACGCACTCGCTAACACTCACGCTCATAATCAGGGGCTACTGAAATATGCAAAGCTAATAGCGAGTCAAATATTTTTCTAGGACAGATGCCCTAATATTGACAAGAGCTATTGTCTTCTCACCCGTTCAATATGAGAAAACTCGTGACTGTCTAACAAAAGCACTGAACAAAGCGCGAAGCGGGTGACCTAGCAATAGCAAAACATTTATGCCTGACCTGGAGCATGAAAACATTACGATCAATAATATAGCTATTGAATGTGAACTGGAGTCAGGGCAATTCTTTAACTCAAACAAAAAAAAAAAAAAGAGTCACGATAGCGGCGCGTCATTTTTACCTCGTCTGCCCGTTGACATTAGCGCAGCGTCTCATACAGGTAAGAAGTGCAGTTGTACCGTGCAAGGTGCTTAATATTTTTTGGTGTTGATAATAGTATGCGGTATATCTTTTAAGCATTCCCGTACGCCTCGAAAGGCAAAATCTGCAGAATCTGGTGACTTATATGTACGAGCATACGTGGCTTGCTCGGCCCAGATGCGACTGGTGAGGGTGTGGCATAATAAAATTTTTATCTTTTTAAAGATTTAAGGCGTTTCAATCCAAGTCCTTATCCGCTTAGCTAATGCTGAGAAAAGCAAGAATTACAGAATTCTTATGAATCTTGTTAAGTACGTCGCATAGCTTGCTCGGCATACTGCAGTTATCCGAGTGATTCCGGTCTAGGAAAGCCCTGCATGGGCATCAATGCTATTCCGAATGTCCAATCACTGCAATGCAGTTAGTGAACCTCAGTCATTTTATAGAAAGATAAAAAGAAAAAAGAAGAATACGCACGAGTCTATTCAGTTCAGGTCATGCAAGGAGGATAAGTTGAGATCAGCTCTATTAGCATTTCAGTGCCACACCTTGGGATGCTATATGAGTAAATCACCTGGGATAAAAAATGCTACTTGTTGTTGGATTACTGTTAAAGTTGGTGACTTACTGTATATTATCGACCATCTTAACTGTGTCCTCCATGCTTAAGTTAACTGTTTTAGAGAAAACAGCTGGTTTGCAGGACACCTTGATGTTCAATAGTCAACGCAGAGTAGAGCCTAGATTTAAAGATATTGCACTTGTGTTGCTGAATGAAACCCTCTCCTCTTCAGCATTTCGATCGGTGGCGTTTAGAGAAGTTTAGAGAAAAGTGGTGAATGGAAAGCGTGTGTGCGTCTCTCTCTCTCTCTCTCTCTCTCTCTGTGTGTGTGTGTGTGTGTGTGTGTGTGTGTGTGTGAGAGAGAGAGAGAGAGAGAGAGAGAGAGAGAGACTCTAAGCATCGGATATTCAATCATCCAATACCCTATCAAGATACTCTTTCAATCAATTATCAGTTTTATTTTTAATTTGACAGGTCCAAAATGGCAATTTCGACCAGCTTCCTGTTTCTGGCGTTCACTTGTTTTATGCGTTCAGTGTCCGGCTTGACCAACAGTGAGAAAAACGCTTTCTCAACAGCTGTGACCTTCACCACCGGAGCATCAGATTACACGATCAATAGCACCGGATTACCGGATCATCAAACCAGCTCCGTGAATCCGAACAGTGCAACGAACCAGAATTACAACTACAAGATACCGCGAACACCATCCGGCTCGAACAAATACTGCTTACCAATGGGACCAATCGGAATAGGTACCTGTGTTTTTTTTTCTGTTTTTCATTACGTCATTCCTTTTATGGTCTTGACCTACCAGTTTGTGGCACAATTAAGTCATTTAACGATTTCCAGGAAATCTGCAGTTTGTTTTGAATGAGATGGTTTTTTTATTTGTACAGGATGACCCCCCCTCCCATAAGAAAAAAGAAAAAAACTGAACCCATAAAACGTTTAATTTTTGAATTCTACAAAGCTCCATCGGATTTCAAGAAATGAAATCGATTCCGTTAAATTTATTGCAATGAAAAAAATGTATAGGAGAGGGAGAGTGAATAGAAAAAATAACAGTGAGCCAAAAATTTTAATCAGTTTNCTTCTTTTTTCTCCTATTGATTTTTCCTCCCTTTTCTCTTAACTAAAGTGATTTATAAACCTTCCTCAACGCAGTACATATATACATCACTAGTCAAACATTGCAATTTCTCGTATGGTAGCTGTTTACTCATACATGTATCACATGCGTTACATATATTATGTATTACAGGCACAGCGGACCAACTCATCGCTGTCGCCTTTGACGGTTTCCCAATCTACGGCACCTATGCCTCCGATCTTAATCGCAACATCACGAACGCCGACTTGGACGAATGCCATGGAAGGACCGTTAATGGCCAGTATCGCTACCATGTCACAGCTGAGTGGCCATACTACCTCGGCTGTTTCAGAGGAAGCATTCTCAGCCAACCATCGGGGACAATGTTGAACGTGCCTACCTCGGTCGTTTGTACTAACACAGCAGGTAAGCTACTGACAGTCTGAGACATCCGAAATAGGTACTTGACATACCTGACATAGCCTCATAGACCGACACATTGACACATCTGTCACACCCGCACTCCTAACGCACTGTCACAACCGGTGTAACGAAACTGAGGGTCCGTGTAACAGAAAGTCCGCCCTCCATATAGCTATAATGGTTGGGGTTAGTCTGACTTAAGTGGGTCAAAATCTAAGGCGAGGCTCACCTGTACAAATGAATGGGAAGCGGACTCTCTGTTATGCGGGACTCTCCGTCACGTAACACCAGCACAATGACATAACTAACGTCCAATCATAAATTCACCTAAAGCACCGTCACAAGATATTCAAATTGAATGCCACAGCCCTCTCATCTCACCCATAGCTTTAGGGCCTCTCAGCAATTTTCACTTTCTCCTGAGGAAAACAAACACAAAAAATATCAATTTTTATTTATTGAATAGAATTCATATGTTATTTACAAAAGGAGGAATAATAATAATCTCCCCCTTTTTTCATACTTCAGCCTCGCACATGTGCTCGTGTCCTGACGGGAAAACCTATACGTCCAGTCCGGGTAATAACTGCACCAATTCCGGCGGACAACAGGGTAGCAGCCGCCCTCCCCCGTCCACCACTGTAGGAACGGGCAGCAATGGGAACGGGAACGCTGAGTTTGTGGCATCACTTTATGTCGTCTTTGGGAGCTTCCTGCTTTTTGTTTTTTGAAACAATTCATTTCTTTTTTTTTTTTTTTTGTGAGAAATGTTAATAGTGTTATGTCGGAAGTAACAACGGAGTGAGTTTATTTGATTTTATTTAACCAACATTTAGATTCTTTTAAATGTAGAAAGGTTTAAAACTATAATTTATATATTTCGTCAATTTAAACAGAGTGCTTTACCAACAAAATCGACCCAATGCATCAGGTTGGCATGTCAAAAAAGTCACAGACAATCATATTTTGAGCTGATGGACTAGTTTTATGTCCAATAAGTTAATAGATAAAGGTGAAAAAACGAGTATAGCTATTGTGGAGTCCTCCAGAAATCGCAAATTAGTCGGCGAAGACGGTAAGATCCCTCGCAGGATTATTAGCAAAGCTCGTTTTAGCAAAGATTTGACTTCTTTCTTGGCACAGAACCTGGGAACTTTTTGTGACACAGACACTGAGGCATAATCAAAAACAGAGATGAAGTAGACGGTGCGCTAATACCCAACAGTATTCAAAGATTAAGAAAATCTTCCAAATGTCCAAATCAATCCCCGAATCCTACTGTTTGATTAAAAAAGGGGGCGGAGGCGGATCAAAATACATGTAGTCCTATTAGTATAGACCTTTGCAATAACGTCATACCACCTCCTCTTCTAATTATTGATGTCTTTTTATATATATGGTGCATAATACAACATGTATGTGTGTGCAAATTAACAATATGTACTCGGAAAATGAGGATGTGAATCCGGAAAATGATAAGTGGCAGCTAAGTGAGTGTGTGTTTTCGGGTTATGAAAATAGGTTAGGAAATATTATTACTCGGAGTTAAGTCAATTAACTTTTATTTTGTCATAATGATATGTGATAATACTTACTAGTACGGTAATCATATATAAATAAATATTGATAGCAAATCCTTGCATTACTGAGTCTTCATCATTTCACCAACAGTTTTTAGAAATGACTTTTTTATACTCGCAACTCTTCCGGAGACTGAAAATAGGCTATATCCGAAGCGAAAAAAATATTTACCCCCCAAATGATGGTATGGAGTTTTGCAGGGGCGCATGCAACTATGCGTTTAGGGACAGTCTCATAAATGTAACGTAAACGTTTTTGTGGCTTAGCCGTCTTGGAATGCTGCAGCTGTCCAACGCGCTTCTTGGCACAGCTAACACAATCTGAATAACCTTGTTTTTGGTGTCTCTTGATCGCAGCCCCACCTACCTATGTGTCATATTTGAAAATTCCGCAAGTCGCTAAGAAAGAGTAAATTTAACCAACATGTAGTTTTCAAAGTACTCGTTCAGTATGCCGGTAAGTAAGCTATCTTGTAAATTTCGTTTCTGGTATATTTATTTGCAGTATTCGTTGAGGGCGAATAACTTGATCAGATTTCTAATTACACTGTAATTTACAGTTATAATGAACAGTGGCATAAATTAATCGCTGTCAGATTGAGCCTGACAGTTTCACTGCATCTCGACTCGAGCTTGGGAAAAATTATTTTCATAAATTAACTTCATATGTTCGTGATTATGATTAAATATAAAACCTTTCAACCTATAAAATTCAGTTACTACTAAATCCATGAATCAATGCAAAAGAGAAGCAGTGAACTAAAAAGGTCACCTGAAGATTGAGTTTTATTTATTTATTTATTTATTTATTTATTTATTTATTTAAATCTGACAAATGTCATGAGTATCGTTCACGGAGACAAATTTGGGTATTACAGTATGGTAAATATACTGTGATAAATAATTCCCTATACACACATCTGCACAAAATGAAGAGGAATCACCTCTAGTTTTACATTTTATTTTGGTTTGCAGGAAAAGAAGGATCCCAAGGACTCGGACAATGTGCGGGTGGTGGTAAGATGTCGGCCTATCAACTCCAAGGAGAAAGATTCTGGTTGCAAGCTGACAGTCAATGTAAGTCTTGGGCTTATGTCATGTCATGATGATGTCATGTCAAGCACTTTGGGACAAACTAATGTACATTTTACTAGTACCTACTACTGGCAGGGGCGGATCCAGAGTTATTTTCTGACAGTCTTCCAAATTATCTTTGTTGATCCATCCTCCATTTTCTGACCGTCTTCTGAGAAAAAAAAATTAGATACCCGTCAATGTAAACTTGAAAATCTGACCGTCTTCCGGAAGACCCAGAAGATGCCCTAAATCCACCCCTGACTGGGGTAGCGCTAACACTCACCAAATTAGCCAAATGCTAAAACTGACTTAAATTGGCTAAACAAAAAGAGCTCGTTTTGACTTGTTTCAGTCAAATTATAACCTATTGGATAACAAATTGACAAAAAAATAGTGATTTGGTTAAGAGAAAAAGAATTGCTAGCACTACCCCAGTTTAATTCAGTTCAATAGTAGTCCTAAAAATGAAATTTAGTGCTTGCTAATTTTTATAACAATTGAAAAGGATGTGTTTTAGGCCACTAGTTACTGTTACCCAACTATTTCTGTTTATAATTAAGATTAGCTTTCTATCCTAAGTTCTTATGTTAAATTGGCTTCAGAAGTAATTTTACTTTTGAGGAGACGGAAATTGATTTGGAATCATTAAATCAACGTTAGTCCTACAACATGGAGATGTATCACTCTGAGTCTGTCATAACTATAGAGGTCCAATAATTTATATAGGCTACTAGGGTGCAACATTTCTCTAGTAATCTGTTCTTCTTCATCGTCTCTTCTAGATTGATGAGGTCCGAGGTACCGTCACAGTTCAAAATCCCAATGCTCCCCAGGGGGAGCCACCCAAGGTGTTCACCTTCGATACGGTGTTTGGGATGGAGTCGAAGCAGGTGGACGTTTACAACCAGGCGGCCAGACCCATAGTAGACAGTGTACTAGAAGGATATAATGGTATGGGGAAACAGAAACATGAACTTTTAATACTGCTACAATGCCAGTGATCTTTGTACTATTCTTTTATCATGGAAAATTTGAAAAAATGAGGAAAATTGATGATTTATGAGTGAAAACTGACATTAGAACTTACTGTATGTTATTGTAAAGATTGCAAATATTGTAACAATAAGAGTTTAATGAAATGGAGAAACCAATTTTTATAAATTCTTATATGATGGTATTTTGAATTGTAGGCTGAATTTTGTTACAACATTATAAAAAATATTTTAATCTACCATATAATGTGAATAGTTGAATTTTTAGCACACAGTCAAGTTGAATCATAAGCTGGGGTATCGCTAGCAATTTTTTTCACTTAGCCAAATCACTACATTTTTGTCAATTTGTTATCAAAATGGTTATAATTTGGCAAAAAACATGCCAAATCAAGCCCTTTTTCTTTAGCCATTTTAAGTCAGTTTAAGCATTTGGCTTAATTGGCGAGTGTTAACGCTACCCCAGATAAGAAAATTGTAATGAAACCAGCATTAACATTAATCTTTAAGCTTAAATTGGTAAGAACATACTTTTAGAGTGTGTTTTGTATAATGCAGAGTGTTTATAATACCCCTTGGAATTTCAGGCACAATCTTTGCATATGGTCAGACAGGCACAGGGAAGACATTCACTATGGAGGGTGTCCGCACAGTCCCGGAGCTCAGGGGGATCATCCCTAACTCGTTTGCCCACATCTTTGGTCACATGGCAAAGGCAGAGGGAGACACTCGGTTAGACATAAATATATAATTTTTTTTCTTAAACGATTGAATCCAAAAAAAGGAAAAGTGTGTGTGTGTGTGTGTGTGTGTGTGTGTGTGTGTGTGTGCACTTATATGAATGTGATTGCATCCACTGAAAGTTCTGTTCAGTTTTCCTTTAAAATTGTATACTTATGGTCAAGAACCACTTATTGTAAGGTATTTTATAATTGTTTGTAACTGTGTGTGTGTGTGTGTGTGTTCATTACTATAAAAGAATTTCATTTTTGTTTTTCTATAATTACCATTATGTGTGAGTGATCAATCCCCTAAAGTTCACTTTGATATATCTTACAAATTGTGTCTTTAAAGTTAAGGCAAAACACTTTTACTGTTAGGAGCTTTATGTTTGAAGTTTACAGAAAAAAAGTTTTTTTCCCTAGAATCAAGTCTCAGAATCTACAACTAATTTATGTAAACGTTTTTCCAGATTTTTGGTCTGTGTGTCTTATCTGGAGATTTATAATGAAGAAGTTAGAGACTTGCTAGGAAAGGATCAGAGTGTCAGACTGGAGGTAGGTAGAGGGTTAAACATTTTTTTATGTTTTGGATAATGATAAATAGTGATAGGTGTATATGTGTGCATGAAAATCTTTCAAGTAATATTAATGTTGGAAACTTCTGAAAAACGATCTTGTTTTAAAAATGCCATATGCTGATTATGTACTGTTATTAAGTTGGTAAAGGTACTGCTACGAAATTAGTATTTTGGCTTTGTGGTTCTCCATGTAAGGACAGAATGTTTTAATTGATTATTTATTTTATTGTTATTATTGTTATTATTTTTTATTTTTGAATAAATTACATTTATTTCCTATAAGACAAAATGGGATTTGCACAAATTAAAAATGAGCATTGACTCATACTTCCAGGTCAAAGAGAGGCCAGATATCGGAGTGTATGTCAAAGATCTGCTCCGCGTCCCAGTCCACAATGCTGATGAAATGGACAGAGTCATGACACTGGGCAACAATCACAGTGAGCAGAAGAATATTGATTGCATTAATATTTTAATTAAAAAAAAAAAAGAAATAAGCCTAGAGCCTCAGAAATATATAAAGTTGTATCTTGGCATGTTTGAAACTGTGTTGTTATTTCTGGTAAATTTTGGGGTTGGAGGAGCAAAAAAAAAATACTTGTGCTCCTACATTTTCTGATAACCCAACTGAGAAGACTGAAAGATGGAAAGTAAACAAAGGAGAACAGTGGACACAAATTCATTTCAGCTTAAAGATGGATAGATTAACTATAAAAAATTACAATGCATTCAAATGTGCTAATTATTTTTGTTTCTTAAAATGCGTTAAAATGTGCTATTTATTTTCTTTCAGGATCTGTTGGGGCCACACAGATGAATGCGCACAGCTCGCGTTCGCATGCTATATTCTCTATCACCATAGAGTGCAGTGAGAAGGGTCTTGACGGTGAACAACATGTTCGTGTGGGGAAACTGCATCTGGTAGATCTGGCGGTAGGTTCCATTCGTACACTTCAGAAAATATTTAGTGTTATCTATAATGATGTTACTAGAAATAATAATGAGTTTGCATTCTTCACATTCATTTTTGCGCTGTTGGGAATTTGCCTTTGACATGATCAGAAAAATGAAAATGATAATGATAATGAAGATGGAAGTGAAATTAATACATAAAAATATTTTATTGAAGAATCAAAGCAAAAATAATTGTGGTGAGATCCTATAAGATGTATTATTCTTACACGTGAACTGTCATATTTTAGGGCTCTGAGAGGCAGACAAAAACTGGTGCATCTGGCCAGAGACTGAAGGAAGCCACAAAGATCAACCTGTCTCTTTCCACCCTGGGGAATGTCATCTCTGCCCTTGTGGACGGCAAAAGCACCCACATCCCGTACAGGAACTCCAAACTGACACGGCTTTTGCAGGACTCACTCGGAGGGAACTCCAAAACAGTCATGGTATACTTTTATCATTCCCCTTTAGTGTTCAGGCTTTTTTCTTCTTACTTATGAAATGGTGTATTTCTTTCTGAACTTGATGTGAGAAGGACTTTGACATTTCTTTCTTACTGAACTTAATGGAAGAAGTTTTTATCTTTTTGGATCTAACCTGTTCATTTGCCACATGTCATACATCTTGGGTGTCTTAGATCATAGGTGATCGTCAAGACTTTGAGTTAATTCCCACTCTGTCAAAGTTAGTAATAATCATATATCAGTCAATTTTAACAGAATTAATAACACTAATTGAATTCAGATTGCTAACTGTGGTCCAGTCGATTACAACTACGACGAGACCATCAGCACACTGAGGTATGCTAACAGAGCCAAGAACATCAAGAATAGCGCCAAGATCAACGAGGACCCCAAAGACGCTCAACTCAGGAGACTTCAACAGGAGATGGAGGAGCTGAAAAAACAGCTGGAGGAAGGAGGTGAGATATGAAACTGCTTTCTGGATTGCCTTAACTAGATGTATGTAGAGAATAAGATATAGAGATAAATATATATAAATAAGTATTGCACTAATCTTAGTTTTATTTTTAGAAAATTTAATATTAGTTTAAAACAACAGAATGAATCAGAACTTACATTTTGACTTATAGAAATTGTTATTCTTATGAGATTACAAACCATTGGGTGTAGTAGAAAAACAGCTTCATAAAACTAAAGAGCTGTTTATTTCTCTATTATGATTAGATTATGAAGGTAAGCTAGAAGTGATCAGTTCTTTCATTTAGCTTCATTCCATGCAATTTAATTGAGAGCTTCTCCAAAAATTCAGTTTTCAGCAGTGCAGTATTGTATCGTTTCTGCTGTGAATCACCTAATTTGAAATTCCTAAATTGTCATGCCTTAAGTCCAATAGTCTTATTGATTTTTCTTCATTTTTGTGTCTTTGTTTATTTTCCATTGCTTCTAGTTATTTTAATTAAATCAATTTTTCTTCCAGCAACATAGCATCTGTTTATTATCTCATGTTGCTTACTTTTTACTTTGCACAATTTTGATATTCTCAAGTGTGTAGACTTTATATTGATGATATTTATTTGTGTCTCCTTGTCGATCAAGTTGCTTACTTAGAATTTTGCCACTGTCATGAGTAGAAAACATAAATGTTGACAGTTTTCTTTTCTTTTGTGCGTTAAGAGAAAGCTAGACACAATGTAGCTTAATTCCAGCATTGTTCCTTTATATCCTTTAAGAACACATTTTGTCTCCCTTGCTTTTCATGTCATGGCTACCGCAGGCACTGGAGGAGGTAAAGCTATTGGACAACATGATATTTAGTTGTAGTAACTGTGTGTCGCAAAGCAGTTTGTTGTCCTGCTTTTAGTTGACTAGATAGTCAGATGAGCAATTAATTATATGCAAACTGTAGTCCAGATGACGATCCACTAATCTTATTAAGGAGTGATAAACATAATTGTTTTACCAATTTGAAAGTACAAATGTAATAATCAACTAAGAGATAAAATAAAGACAATTCTTGGTGAAAACTTCTGATTTTTATGCTGTGAAATGAATCAATGTTTATTTGAAGACAGAGAGAAAATTGTTTTTCAGTTTCCAAATTCTTTATGTAATATGTCAGTAATTATAGTGGAGATAAAATCGTGTGTTTCATAATCTAATCAAATGTATTACAGTTAGATAGATCCAAAAACATTGATACTTGTTTAAACTGAATTTTTGAAAGTTGAAAAAAAAGCAACTAACCACCAAGCTTTTCAAACTCACAAATAAAAGGGGTGCAACAATTATACACATTAGATATGTATTATACGTAAGTATTAGAAACTTGGTTGCATGCTCTCATTAGAATGCATGAAGATTAAGTTTTTATATTTCATGAGTAGATTATTTAAAATGTGTTTTATTATTTGATCCACATAACCCAAAAGGTTTGAACTAATGTAATTTATGAGCTGAAATTTACTAATGACAAATTTACTATGCCAGCAAAGCAAACTGACATTACTTTTAAGTTATAGATGTGATCTTTCTCAAATGCATAACAAAAGAGCTTTCAGTAAAGGAGATGTGCATGTGTTAAATGTACTGGTATTCATCAACTTCTATGTGTATCTTTACAAACTGACTTCAAGATGGCATACAGTGTTTGCCAACTGCTGAAAATATTTTACTCTGGCCTATGTATCTGTAATCATTTTTCATCTTAAATGACTTATTTCAGTTAGAAAGAAATTGGAATCAGATAAGCCTTTGCAACACTTGGTTAAAAACATGTAGAGCCCAATTTACACATGCTAATATAAGGCCGCACTCAGAACTGTAGACTAACTAGTCAGAGGGTCAAATATGGCTGACCCACTCGAATACTTCCCCACGAGGAATCTATTCAGTGCCTATGAGCGGATTACACAACAAGCTTTTTGATGGGTTTCCATATTTGACCTGGGGACTAGTCAGTTCACTGTTCTGAATGCGGCCAAAATGTCAAAACGATTCCTTTGTGAGATATCATGGTGATTAAATATGATGTATATAGAAAAGTTTTTAATGACAATTTATGATGTTCAACACAAGTACTTGTACTATATGTTAAGTGTGTGGATGTGGATGCAGGTACCATGTAAGAAACTGTAAAATGTAAAAAGATAAGATATGAAAGAAAAAGATGAAATATTTTCTTTCCCTTGCAGGGAGTGGTGATGAGGAGAGTGAGTCAGAGGAGGAGTCAGAGGAAGAAGAGGTGATTGGGGAAGATGGAGTGAAGAGAATGGTGAAGAGGAAGAAGAAGAAAGGTTTGTATTTTCTGGATTGTATTTTAGAACTTATTTGATATTCTTTATACTTACAACATTTTATGTTATTGAACACAATGTTTACCTTTGCTGAATTATATACATTTTTATTTTTTTATCACAAAGTTAGCATATCCTTTTCTAAAGCAAATGATACAAAGTTCATTTAAAAGTTGTCTCTTTTTATTCTCAAAATTAAAAAAAAACACTTAACAAAATGGATCAACAAGAGGATCCCAGAAATTTGGAAAGATTCTGCACTTATTTTCTCTTTTTGAAGGAAAACGTGGAAATAAAGGAATATCTAAAGAAAAGATGGCAGAAATTGAGGCAAAAATAGAGGCAGACAAAAAGATCCTAGAAGAAAAGAAAGACATGGCAGAAGAAGAGAGAAACCAAGTGAAGAAGGACTTGGAAGAGAAGGAGGCTGAATTGAAGAAAGCAAGGTAAAACTATTCCCCACTCATATTTAGCTGTATTGTATGCTACTCATTTGCAGATAAATATTACACAGTTCTCTCTGTTACAATCTTTTCTCTGAATCTGTTTCCATGTTATTTATTTTTCACTTTGTGAAAAATTAAGATATGGTAATGACTTTTCAGTGAGGAAAAACTTACGATTTTTCAGATACATAATTTAAAAATCATTAAAAATATATTTTTGTGTAGCATCTGTTTTGCTTTTTCTGTATACAATACAGCTATAAGGTAGCCGGTTTATCAGTTTTGTTGCTATCACTCAAAAGGTTTTAACTTAAAGAATTTATGACTTGGAAAAAATATAGTATGTGTAAAATTTTTTAATTTTCCCCATTGAAATTTGAGTGATAACTGTATAATTTTACAGTTTGTAAATAATTGACATTTAACCGTTTTGTGAAATTATGTGAATAATGTCCCAAATACTGATTTGATTACATATAGTGCTGACAGTTTCAGTTTCAGTTTGTATTGAATACCATTGTTACCTTTCAGTGAAGAGCAGCAAGCACTTGCCCAGCGCCTCCAAGCCCTGGAGAAGAAGGTGATTGTTGGTGGAGAAAACCTGCTGGAGAAGGCAGAGGAACAGGAACGGCTGCTGGAGGAGAGTGCCAGAGAACTGGAGGAGAGGAAGAAGAAAGAAGATGCGCTGAAAAAGGCCATTGAAGAGAGAGAGGTGAGGGAAGATTGATGTTGGATTTTATTCAAGAACCATTATAGATACATTGAATGCTTAGTCACTATGTGTCATTTTATTAACAATAATGATTTTAATGCTTTCAAATAATTTTTATTGTGAATTAATAG
This sequence comes from Lingula anatina, assembly GCF_001039355.2. Next base: position 72,268 of record NW_019775926.1, on the reverse strand, counting down.
ATGACAAAAATTAATGAAAAAATACAGTTTTCCAGGCAGCATATCAATTCTGTGTTTTTTTTCTTATAAGTTCTCTATGAAGACCCAAAACTTAATCTAAATCATATTTTAATAACTGTCCATGAAGTTATAAAATTTACATGTATTCTTTTTCTAAAGATAAATTTTCTAAAGATGAATTTACCTGTACATATGTATTTATTTGTTAAGGCTGAGCTTTCTAAACCTCATAATTACCAGTATTTCTTCAACTTTCCAAGGCTGAGCGTCTAGACATAGAGGAGAAGTATTCCAGCTTACAGGAAGAGGCAGCAGGCAAGACAAAGAAACTGAAGAAGGTCTGGACAATGCTCATGCAGGCAAAATCAGAGGTAAGATCTGAAACTGGCTTTGCAGGGAAAGGCATTTACTTTGGAAGTGTGAAATAAGATTATTCTGCCTCACAGTTGACTCTAAAGTTTCCTAGTACCATTAGATTGCTTTCACGAATAATTGACTGCAACTTGTCCAGACCATGGAGCGGTAGACTTGGAGTTGGAATAGTCACTGGTTAGAAGGAAATAGTGCAGATAGGATTTTTTCCTCTGGTTGTAATTGAAAATTTAATGTTTCTGGGCAGCTTTCTATCATAATACTACCAATTAATACATTTCTCTCTTCTTTAGTCTAATAACCCAGTGTCATGTCTGCTAGTGTAAATGATTACATTTGTTTAATAAAGAATTAAAACAATCGACAGTTTCTATCTTTGAACTGAGAACTGTATCTACCTGCACTCATTAAATACTGTTTATGTAATTTCCAGATTGCTGATCTTCAACAGGAACATCAGCGAGAGATGGAAGGACTGTTAGAAAATGTCCGCCAACTGAGTCGCGAGTTACGACTTCAGATGCTTATTATCAACAGTTTCATTCCACCAGAGTATCAGGTATTTTATTGTATAGTTATAAGTTTTTAAAGTTTTCCTAAAATACTTTTTTGAAAGTTTTATTATTTATTTATTTATTTATTTTTAAATGACTGTACCCATCAGTAACAGTTGCCTCATCCTGTGGGCAACAATATTGCATTAATTGCCATGTTGGGTAATAATAAGTTATGCTATAAACTGCAGCAGTGTAACCTCATAAACTCCCATGTAGACAAGTTGTGGAATGGTCTTCGGTCAATCTAGACTTTAAAAATCATATTTGAGGCTTCATTTAGCATGAAATATTTTATATTGTAGGAAATGATAGAACAGTATGTGCACTGGAATGAAGATATAGGGGAGTGGCAACTGAAGTGTGTGGCCTACACTGGAAATAATATGAGGAAACAGACACCACTGCCTGAGAAGGAAAAAGATAAAGTAAATAAAAATATAATGATAATAATTTGTCTTTTAGAAAGTCACACACAGTATCCTCAGTGCAGCTTACATAAAACCAGACATAAATATTGTGTTTCTTTGACTGCTGCAAAATATAATGTAATGATAAGCATATATTAACAAGAAGCTGAAATATTTTAACAAGCAAAGTGTGTTACATATTGTAAATGTCATGTCATTATGATAAATATACTTACAATAATTGTTGAAATAATAAAAGTGATAATTATTATTATACAATTTCAAGGGTTTTAAAAATGAAATAAACATTAACAAAATGGCATTCATTTGAATTGATTTGAAGAATTTAAAGAAGTACATGTAAGTTCATGTGATCTCATAATTTGATAATTATTCTAGCTTGCAGATTTTGACCTCTCTCAAGTCTACCTAGCCTACTCTGCAGAGAGTGCTGAAGAGGCCATGAGACCAAAGACTGCTGGGAAGGATCGACCCAAGACAGGCCGACCCAAGTCTTCAAGAAAGTAAGAAATTCAGCTTGATATTTCTAAAAAAAGAGATCTTGGTTGGTGGTAATTTCTGCAGGTCAAAATGTTCCTTTCTGTTCATCTCCATCTATCCTTCAACTGTATATGAAGTGATTTATCCTTATGCCCCTATAGCCCTATATATGAAAGGAATTGCATTTTAAAGGAAGCATTCGTTGAACCTGTTAACTAGTGTAATAAGTAGGTATCCGATGACATATACAATGATCAAAATGATGGTATTAGGGACATAAGTTATTATTATGCTTGCAATTTTGAATGAAGATCAACTTTAAAAGAATAATATAATACATACAATCACCATATAATATTTAAGCAAGTTTTAATTAAAAAAAATACTTTTTGAAATTCTTTGTTTGTATTTCTTTAATTTGTTATTGCTTTTTTCATTTTAGGAAGAGGAAAGAAGCAGATATTGATTCCCTTCTCCAGTAGTTAGAACAAAATAACAGGAATTTGACCCATTTCTCACTTGGAAGAGAAACAGTACACAAGCCGTCTAGATATTGCATTTAAGATTACCCCATCATTGCCAAGTTACACCAGAGTGCAACTTATTTGTGGTTTTTAAAAACATTTTGTGTATTAGCATATCTCTGTTAAATATAATAGTGCTCACTGGCAGTTTTAAATGTGTTGCATGATGTATTGGTGTAATTGTACAGTTATGAACTAAATATATGTAGCTAACTTTATTTAACTATGGTGTTTGTGACAGAATTGCATGTGAATAGAGAGAGCAATGTGATAAATTATTACAGTTCATTTATTTATTATTAGTGACCGTACAATGATAGTACAGTTTTATTTATGTACTGTCTTACATCTAAGTGTTATCCAACAACAAATACTTAAATTTTCACTGTATGTTTCAAGGTTTATCTTGTAGTTATAGGTATTAAAGACTTAAAGGCAATCTGTTTTCACTGACAGTAGCTGGTATTGCCTGAACTCTGAATGAAATTAAATAAAAAAACTTGTTGCAAACATTTATTCATATACAACAAAAACTTACAAAATTAATTTTTTTTTTACAATTGATTAATGCCACATTTTCTTTGTTAATTATTGTTACTTTTAAACATATATTTTTATGTACAGGCACAGATGTGTCTGTACATATTGCCATCACCTGCGTCTGTCGTCGCTGATGCCGTCGCGATGCCAGTGCCGTGCACTTTCAATGTAAACATGATAAGTGGAAGACAGTTTTACTTTTTGGCTTTATATTTACAGAGCTGATGAATATTCATAAAATGCAGGTCAAGTTCGAAAATTGGCATGATCAGGCCACTATTTTAGTAGTTGTGCTGTTTTTTTTACTTTTTAGCATATATGCAACACTGTAAACACAATATAAGAAAAGCAGATTGGCCAGTTGTCATTAAACTCACAGGAGTGGTCAATCTTAGTAAAATGCAGGTCATTGTTTTAGAAGTTATGCTGTTTTTTTCACATTTCCTCAAATTCAATTCTTAGGCATGTTAACAGTCTTATTATTTAACTAATAAGATACATAAAAGAGTTTGTTTGACATTTCCTGCATCTTTACAACATTGTTAGTTGATTATGTAAAAATGATGGTAAACTTGTTATCGTGTAATAAAGTGTCAAAAATGGAAATAAACTCATATCATTGCAGTTTGTCAGATTCAATCATCCAGTATGTTCAGAATCTTAGAATGGAAGAAATTGGACATTTAACACTATTCTATTGATATTTTTCCCATCTCATCAATTTTCTTAGTTGATCATATAATAATGGCAGTAAACTGTTAATTTTGATTTATGTAAAAAAATTGTTAAAAATGGAAAAAAAACATTTCAGAACAGTGCTGTCTTGTTTCACATTTCCTCAGATTCAATTCTTAGGCATGTTAACAGTCTCATTATTGAACTAATAAGATAAGTAAAAGTGTTTGTTTGACATTTCCTTCATCTTTACAACATTGTTAGTTGATTATGTAAAAATGATGGTAAACTTGTTATCGTGTATTGTGTAATAAAGTGTCAAAATGGAAATAAACTCATATCATTGCAATTTGTCAGATTCAATCATTCACCATGTTCAGAATCTCAGAATGGAAGAAATTAGACATTTAACACTGTTCTATTGATATTTTTCACATCTCATCAATTTTCTTAGTTGATCATTAAAGAATGGCAGTAAAATGTTAGTTTTGTTTTATGTTAAAAAAGTGTTAAAAATGGAAATAAACCCATTTCAGAACAGTGCTGTCTTGTTTACATTTTGGCATTTTTAAGGTGTGACTTTGAAGTTCTATGGGCCTAAAACCTTTGTTAGTCACGTTTTCTGTTTGTCCATGATACTAATATTTTATTTTTAAAAATTGATGGTCATTATGCTGTTAAACATTATGTAATGTTGCATCAAAATTTGAAGAAACACCTATTTTGGGCACTGCTCCCATGATGACCATTTAAGGAAAACCATGTCACTTACTGTTCTCAAACTTACAGGAAAGAAACATGGGACGAAAATACAGCTTTGGTAGGCAATGCAGTCTGTTTGGTAATTCTTCCTGGCAGTTAAACATTTTTTTGTAAAAAATTAATTTTTCACAAATTGGCATTTTCAAGGTGTGACTTTGAAGTTCCATGGTCCTGAAGACCTTTGCTGGTCACATTTTCTGATTATCCATGATACTAATATTTTATTATTAAAAATTGATGGTCAATATGCTGTTAAACATTATGTAATGCTGCATCAAAATTTCAAGAAACCCCTATTTTGGGCACTGCTCCCATATTGCCAAATTTAGGAAAACCATGTCATTTACTGTTCTCAAACTTACAGGAAAGAAACATGGGACCAAAATCGACTTTTTTACACATTGGCATTTTCAAGGTGTGACTTAGAACCACTACAGGCTTGAAGACCCATGCAAGTCACATTTTCTGAAAATCCATGATACGTATATTTTATTATTAAAAATTGATGGTCATTTTGCTGTTAAGCATTATGTAATATTGCATCAAAATAGAAGAAAACAATTTTGGGAGCTGCTGCCATGATGACCATTATGGGAAAACCATGTTACTTATGATTGTTAAACTTTCAAAAAAGAAACACAGGAATAAAATGCAGCCTGAGTTGAAAAAGCAGTCTAATTGGCTTCTATTTCTTGAAGTTATACATTTTAGTGAAATATTCATTTTTATCGTGTTGGCATATTCATTGTGGGACTCAGAGCTCCCATGGACATAAAGCCATATGGTTACCAAATTTTCTACATGTCCATGCTATTTATAGTCAATAATCAAAAACTGATAATTATTCTGTAATTTATTATGTAATGTTACATCCAAATTGACCAGCTCAATTGGGTTATCATTTATTATCGAATTTATGCAATTTTGTGTAAAATTTTTTATTTTTTTCATTCTGACACTTTCAAAGTGGGAACTCTCATGGGCCTGAAGCCTTAGGCTTGTTACACATTTTACTTACATTGGTATTACCTGTTGAGCATAATTAAAATTTGATATTGAATTTGCAGTTAAGCATAATGTACTTTTGCATCAGAATTGACAGTAGCCTATTTTGTGCATTGTTTTTTCAGCTTTTTGTCTGTACATTTGACAGCTTTGCTGCCTTGTTTTATTTTATTATTATTTTTTTGTATTTATTAAAATTTTGAATTATTGACAATTCTTTAAAACACATTGTACCAAGTGCACAACATTACATAATTACCTTTAGAAAACCTTTTTTTGTCCAGTGTAGTTTAGCTCCTTTTTAGAACGTTTTTTTTTTAAATTTTACACATTGTAAATGAAACTTGAGATGTATATTAGTTATTGGTGTGTAAGTAAACAATTATAGCATCCATGCAAAGCTTGTGGTATTTTGTTTCTGGATTTTTAAATTTAAAATTAATGGGAGTGACACTTGACCTTAGGTGGACAATTGTCTGTAAGGTGGCATCCACATATTTTCACCAGTACAGAGAGCAACCTGATATCATAAGTTTATCATGTCAATATATGGGTAAATATGACACCGTTTAATGGCGACCTGAGACATGTCTATTTTAAGCCTCGGTCACAACCAGACGCACAAATTTCAGGATCGTATGTCCCCTGCGATTTTAGGGTGATGCGGAGGCTGTGGAGGTCGTAGAGGTANCATATAAGGCAATAAAATAGAGCTACATGTATAACTACTACTATCTCTACAACGTTCATGTTCCACTTCTATTACTACATAATAGAGAGCTTTCGCACCTGCACGTTTAGGCGACCGACTACATTTAGCTATCCGTAACCGTAAAGTGATCAACGTTTATTTTTTCGTGATTTCGCAGAAAGGCCCGGCTAGCCTTTACGGATTGTACAGTAGGCTGATGCATGTTTCACATGCTGTAAAGCCTCGGTCACAACCGGACGCACGAATTTCAGGATCGTACGTCCCCTGCGACGAACGCTAACTGCAAGGAGCGATGGCCGTGGAAATTGTACTCATTTCTTGAGTTTGTCTTTCTTCCTGTGTACGTGGCACACACCCACCACTAACGAAGGGAATGCGACGCACGGCGAAAGTAGTGCCCTTTGCGTCAGTTTTGCTTCACACTTGCCTCACACGTTTGTGGTGACGTACGTCAGTTTGGCTTCCTGTTCTCCTCTTCTTTCTTCGTCCTCCTTTTTTCTGCTATGTAAGCTTTTTGAAAATTGTACCTGTTACACAGTCGATGTTCATTGTAAAGACACGAGCGTACACCAGGCCTGGGGGTGACGCACGTGCGACGCATTCCCAGTGTGCTCTCGACTTTGTTCATTAGTTGTGAAGGCGTGCGTCTTACTCAACACGCAAAGGGCACTTGCTCCTTCATTGCTTGCGACGTGTGTTAAGATACTTATAGTATATTACCACCTCATAGAATAAGAATTACTACTTCATGATAGAAGGCGACTTCATTGGTTAAAAAATAAGGACCCTTAGGAGACTTCATAGTATATTACCACTTCGCGGGACATTGTATCCAAACATGTTTCAGTTCTGGTTGGATGTGGAAATTAGGCGTTAAGGTCGATATGATGTTTCATTCTAGACCATGATTTCGAGAGTGCCACGAGTATTTGCAATGGGGGGGGGGGGGGTTGGAGTAACATTACTCACTCACATGATAGTGCGTATTTTATCTCGTTGGAGTTTAATGCTGTTATTTTCATATGTTCTCGTAAATACTCGCGAGATTAACCTCTATAAATAATGTACTTTATTTCAAGAGCTCCGGTCCCGTGACGGAAAGCATAAAGCAAGTTTTTGTTTTACCCATTTAGTTTTGAGATTTTCAGATTTCAGGACGATTAAAAACTGACAATATTTGGACGTTGAATCATGGCTGGTCTGAGGCACTACATGTACAATGTATAAGACAAATGAAATATATAAATAAACACATTGCTTGCCTTTAAACTAGGACATAGAGCTGACCATGTGTGATTTGATTGACGGGACAGGTTTATAGATGTGGCTAGTACACAGTAGTAAGAATGTGTACATTAATATCTTTAACAAACCGTCTATTCCATTATTCGTGTTATAGAAGTATTTCTTATGTACCTATGACAAAAATGTTATAACTTGCAATAACAAGCTGTAAAAATAAGCTTTTCTATTGATAAGCAACATAATATTTCGAGAATATCTCGGTCGTTTAAAAAGATAGACCCCATGGCCTACATACTTAATGAAAACGTTTAAGGTCGGAAAGTCTGAATGATTTGAAACGATCAACTGTCCAGTTAGATGTCGGGGAGAATGAAATGATGGGGTTCATAAAACTGGTGTAGAGCCGCATTTTGCAACCAAAGAAATCGTGAAAACGAATTTTTCAACCGGAACGCATTTTGCAGTTAGAATTTTTCTTGGTCAATAAATAGTGTGAAGTTTTATAGTGGTAGAATCGGAATGGGGACGGGATTGTCTCGGCTAGGTACGCTGACATTGGTCAAGCTTTCCCCTGGGGTGGATAATATATATATATATATAGGCTATATGAAGTTTTCGTTTTTCTTATTCTGGCACATTTCAATTTTTGAATCTGAATTTTCATGGGCCAGAAACGTTGTGCTTGTTACATACTCCTAACATCCGTGTGACCTATTGACAGTGCCTAATGAAATTTGGTGTTGACTTTGTTATTTTAGCGTACCTGTATTAAACCTTACAAAAACCAAGTTTGTGCATCATTATTTCCTTTTTTGCCTGTACATTCGCCAGTTTTGCTGCCTTGAAATAAAGTTTGATAAAAATGCTATCAACTCGCTTTTTAACAAGTGTATGGCATTCACAGGTAACATTTAACAGATAGTCTACATGGTAGTGTTAACGCTGTTGCGTTCAAACTACTAGGCCATTTTGTAATAAAGAACGCTAACGTTGTTAAAAATGATTGTCAATCTGCCTTGCCCTAGGAGTTAGTGCAAAAAGAGTGGATTGAATTTTCTTGTACGAAGTTCACTGTAGGCCTACTAGAACATGTACAAGTGGTTCAAAAACTCGAAAGCATCGCGCATTGCGACCGAGCGCAAGTGTCTCGATTCCATAACTCGCCCATACTCGCCACATATAATAGGCTACACTGTAGCCTCTATGTGATATCGCTATTTGCAATACGTGACTCTTTCGAGTTACGGGCCCAGGTATAAGTGAGCTAGCACGTGTACACCCCAGGACGAACTATCACATGTATCTTTAATAGATGTGAAATACAGTGGAACTGTTTATACCCCCTTTACACTGGACGGCGTCCTTTCTGCGTCCTTTCTGCGACCATGAAATTTGACATCGCTGTGGTCTTAATAAGAAGACACGAGCATTAATTTTGTATAAGAAAGAATGCTCAATGATCGGCCAGTTGTCGGCACGTAAAATATTATAATTTTTTAACTCACAAATGGGGCCGGACTGCTGGACGCAGAAAGGACGCCGTCCAGTGTAAAGGGGGCTTTACATAAGCCATGGACATAATAAGAGAAGGCCTTCTCTTATTATGTCCATGCATAAGCTTACTAATACCAGTAAATGATTCACATTTTACACTGATAAATGCAGATGTCACGAGGATCCCGCACGAAAACGAAGTAGATACTCCAGCGCAGTAGACTACTGCAATCATACTGCAAACATGCTTCAAATCTGCTTCAATTGGGGAGCTAATTAGCATATTTGAAACATGCTTCTATCATGCTGCTAATCTACTGCATTAATGCTCCTCCTCTGTACAATCCTATGTAATTTTTGAAGTAGAATTGCAGTAGGCTATACTGCATTTCTACTGCAAATATGCTCCACACCACTACTGCGTTAATGCTTCTTTGCTACTTCGATACTACTGCATTTTCATGCGGGATGCCTTAAATTATTTTTGAACACGAAATTTGCATGAGGCTGTAAACCGTTAACTTTCAAGGATGGTGTAATGTGCAGCTATTTAAATTAATGTTTTGCTATTTTATGCAAACCCGCCCGTTCATTTAGCTTGATTGTACCGTGGATTTTAGATTTTACGTTTGAACCCCTATCCAAAATTTTGAACTCCCAAAAGTGTTAAATGAAGTCTTTCTTATTTGCTGACGCATTTATGAATCACAATCTTCTAAATTATGTTTTAAGAACAAAGATTTTTATTAACTTTTTTTAGGGGGGGAGGAGGGATAAATTCACAAAGATGCACGTACTAAATGCATAAATCCGTTTCGGTCAAATGACAAAAATCTTATTTGAATAATCTTTATTTGAAAACTTTTAATTTTTTGGTAAATGTACAGTGCCCTTGCTTGGGATCTATGAGAACAATTTTCAAAGGTCTGCAGGCGCCACTGATGCCTACGTGACACCTGGCACGTTTGTACATAGGCTGGAACGCAAGTATCAAATCACATGAAACACGTGAGTTTGTTGTCAGTTAAATGAGTAACTTCAGGCCCAATACAACTGATAATGTTACAAAAACAAGTCAGAATATGGGTCGACCACGCAGTCAGCTTAATTATCTGGAGCGCCCCCTTGTAACTTTAAGTACTAGCAAGGGAAATTCGGGCAAACTCCGTGGTCCACGATTTTGTTCAAACTGCTTTTCGAGGAGGCAGTGCGATCACCTGTTGTAAACAAAATGCATGTGCAACCATTCCAATGTTCAAATAATGTTACAATTATCATACGTGACAATACCTGTAGTTAGGGGGATTAATTTGGTTCAAAAGAGTCGACTTTTTCTCAAAGACCCACTTTAAATCCATTATCAACTTCAAAGGAGCATTAAGTAGCGAAAACCAAATAAAAAATACTATTTCTACAAATACTTAGAATGTAAGCTACCAAATCCCAGTATTTTTCGGAAAGTCAACAATTTAGCATTAGACCCCCAAATCAAATTCCTGGCCAGAGTTAGTATGGTTTATAGCGTGCACGACTCCACTTTGTTCAAAGGTTAATTTGATAGTTTTGTCAGGTGGGTGCTAGGACCTACTTTACTGAATAAACTTATCAGATAATAATGAAGCACAATTGTCATAAGCACGTTTGCCCTGACACTCATAGGCTGTGTCCCGAATAGAAGTTATCTAACTGACAAAATCTATCTATCTCAACGGGATTCTCGCCAAGGCCCAGTCAATGTAATCAGTTTATCATCTGACACGCCCCCTTGTAAAGTACAGTAGGCCCTACTAGCAAGGTAAAATCGGGCAAACTCAGTTGTTCATATTGCTTTGCGAGGGGGGGGGGGGGATAACTGTCTATTCTCAACACAGCCGCACTGTTATGAATATGACATACAAAATTAGTAAAATTTTTCATCGACATTATACCTTTATTTGCAAAAAGAAAATGGCATAATTTTCGTACATGTCAATCTGATTCACCTTACTAATTCATGTCTTGAATAAAATGCATCATTGACCATGGATATAATGAGGTAAAAGCCTACATGAATAATAGGCTATTGTTTCACGAGAGCCTGAAATGTCAACAAATCAGGTGACCATTCCATCCATGTCATGACCTACTGGTAGTAAAATGTCTAATGGTGATACTGCAAAGTCGGATAGTTGCTACATGAAAGTTCCCAAGTTGCTACATGAAAGTTCCCGACTTAGATTTATACATTTTGGAGCTATATGCAACTGTTCAAGGTTCTCCCTTAGCATTACTTAATAATTTAAACCGTGTTCAGATCAAATAATTAAAGTCAAGCGATAGTACAGCTGTGTATATTCTCTGTAACGCAACTTGGTACAAATAATTAAGGATATTGTCACCCTTCGCCCAAAACACCTTAGACTGGGTTCCCATACTTAGATCGATCCATCTGGATCGACCTAACTCCCTGGGGGTTCACGCTAAATTGCTATCAGCTCAAGAAGCTTAAATATCTGTCACGGTAGGGTAAAGATAATTACCCCCTAACAGCTTTACTAGGTATGACAGACATTTTAGCCGATTAAGTTGATCGCAGTTTAGTGAGACTCCCCAGGGAGATAGATTGATCCAAAAATATGTGGGAATCGTCTCTTATTTACTGCCTTACATACATTCTTTTTGGTAAAAAATAAATCTTCAGCGACTAAATTAAGTAACATTTACGCATATGTCATCTTACGAGGGACGCCATAATTGCAATTTTGGGGTAAAAACAGAAAAATCTGTTTCTTAAGTTTTTTTTTACCTGAGCACCCATGATCACCGTTTTAACGCCGGTTTAATGACACCATTTAGTACTCCAAAACCTTGCCAGCGATTTTTCTTAAAAGTCTTAGTTCAAATTTTATCACTGATAAAGCAAAATAATACCTTTGTTTAAGGAAAATCTGACATCACGGGCTCATAACTCCATGACAAAAACATTTAAACCAAAATGAGGGCACAGGATTGTAGCCTATACACTCCTAGTGCTAGTGATTTCTGCCAATTTTTGTGATAAAATATTTTTTGTTCAAGTTACGCCCCATACCGATTGCTATCTCACCTCACAATAGAAAGGTGTATACATATACGATTAAAACTTTGAGTTGCCCATGCTTATACATTGCAACTAAAATATATAAACGCCGATATTAAATATTTTCCAGCATTTTTTTTTTTTCATTTTTTTTACGGAGGAAAAAAAAAATTTTCGGTATCCAAATGATGAAAAGGGGTAACAATATCCTTCATTCTAGATTTACACAACTCCAATAAAATCCACATACCAAAAATTAACTGGATGAATCATTCAGTCTGCCGAAAAAAGTTGCTAAACCGCACTTTCTGATAATAAATTTGACTTTTTATAATCCAAATGTTTCTTAAAGCACTTGGAAGTACCGGTAAGCAGGATAAATTTGTGCAAACAGATTTTTTGTAACGAAACTGTTTTCTTTAACTTATACTATTTGAAATTATATGGTAGCAAATGGTCGAGTAAAGTGGAAAATATTTGGCACATCTACTCTTCAATAGAAGACGCTGTACTAAAACACCCCAAAAAATGAAAAAAAAAAGTGAAACACATCGAATGGCAGATGTAAATTGCATGTTCAATTCAAAAACAAATGAAGAAAGGTTAAAAATAAAAACCCGTGTATTTACATTCCAGATTTAATTATATCTGTTATTGTAGCTTTGATAGGATCATAGTTTTTTGCATTGCCTTGTGAAACTATCCCCGATTCATAAATTTTCCAAGCACCGTCCACGTGAGACACTGAACACATTATGACGGCCTGGGAATAATTGGCTTGGTCAAATGTGGTTTTACATAAACTTTTGCTCTTGTTTGAGGATTCAAAAAAGCTAAGACTCGGGTTGGGGTATTTAGAAATATTTGGAGAGTTCCACGCACTAAGCGTAAAAAATAAATGAGATATATTTGATGGCAAATTCTTTAATTTGACGTTAATCGTATGATGACCAATTTTAGTGAAATCATTCATGACGTCACCCGAGTGCCAAATGGCTCTGTCCAGTGTTGCTCGATTTCTATAGTCGACCACACTGCAGAAATTTACACCTGAATATACTAAACATGATGCATCTAAATAGTCACGCCCTTGTGAAGGATATCCCCAGAAAAGATCAAAAACCACCTCGTTGAAGTGATCAGGAATGGCGAACAAGAGAACCATTAGATGAATTGTGCTGTGTGGCTGGATATTGTAATCTGATAGGCGGGCAGGTCTGCCATCCGGAAGGCAAATCTGCAAAAAAAAAAAGAAAAAAAAAAAAAAACATTAAAACAAAACCATTAAATCTTGCATAATGTTAAGTAGCATTAATTTTACGTTTCAACAAATATGATTGCTTTTATGCAACTTTGAGTTAAAATCGAAGGTCGTGGTTAGCTTTGTTGTTATTCTTATGATCTAAATACATGCAATACTGATAGTCAGATCTCTTTCACTAGCTCTCTTTTATTACCTTTATTTCTTTTTCATTGTGTATCAGTCGTTGCTTTGATAACTTGTGATTTAGGGATTTTTCAATTTGTTGCTTTAATTGCAGTATCGTCATCGTTGACTGAAAGGGTATGGTCGTTCCTTCCCCGTCCAACTGCACAATGGATATGCGGTCACCTGCTTTGGTAGATGCAGCAGGATCATCGGGGACTTGATACAAAGGGGAATATACTGAGAAAAGGTAATCAAAAGCAGCTTTGCATTGCTTAAAGCGTTGGTCACTCTCTGAAACGAGTTTGCCACATGGACAAGTTTTCTTTGATTCCACGTGCTCGATCAAACACTGAAAAAATAAAAACATAAGGTTATTCCTTTTTTATTGTCAGTGATTTTCCCTTAAATAGGTTATTTTGAATGTCTGCATTCTATTTCATTTTACTGTTTTGATGTCGAGCTCGACAAGGAACTGGCCATTCCAAGATATAATTTTTGTCCTTCCTCCATTCGCGCCATTTTTTTTCCAAGAAACAATGTTACTACAGGCTTATTTCGGCGGTGAGATATTTCTAGACTCAGATTGCATTGTCTCCTCGTTTATGCAAGAATGGGACTGCATTGAAGTTAGGCCTTACTCTTTCTTACAATTTTGTAACAGTTAGAGAAGACCTCATATAGAGACAAGGCAAGTGGTTGCATACACCAGTTTGTTTGGAAAGAAGGGAGCAAAACGCCCCCCCCCCCCCCCCCCCCAACGCACTCACTCCTTGGACCCATCTATAACCAGACTTTTACGTTGCTTTATTAAGTTTGATCGAGATTTTGCTTTATTAGCGTATTATATTTGGGCCTCTGGCGGTTAAAAACAGCAATTGAAGAATTCATTAAAAAATTTTAGGCTGGGTTACTTACTCGCAAACAGTGCAAAGGCGGATGATCGCAACTAGTGGTCAGTGTGACTCTCGAAAATTCTTTTGAGAGCTTGTCCTTTCCACAAGTAAAACACTTCATGATGAATTCGAAGATGTTGCCACACAAAGCAGCGAAATGAAGTCGCGTACCTTGCAGTGCATGTACTTTGTACCGGGGCTGAACGAGGCCCAGTTTCCGACTCACAGGCCAGGCTTCTTGATTGGACACCTAAATGGAAAAATACAAAGGGCTCCGTAGAGATTTTGTGTTTAAGATATCCAGCTCAGTTCGAACGAGCCCTGGTTTTTCCAAGAACAGAAGATAAAATCAGGTGATTGATAATTCCACTCACGCGCTAATCGAGAGACCACGGGGTGTATTCATATAAATGTCAACGTATAGTCATAACGCTCCGCTCAGTTATTCAGATTGAGGGGCTTTTGTTTCACTTTGAACACTATATAAGCAGCTTGGAACATTGCCTGCCTTCAGTCGTTCGTAACTCCAAACTGCATGCAGGTGTTGTGTTCTGTGATCAACGGCATAGCCCACAATGTGTACGGAAAAAAAACTGGAAATAGTGGGTAAGCTTTGAGAAAACATTACTTAATACAGACAATGTACAATGTAACTGCGTGTGTAAAATGTCACAGGCAAGATTGAAATTCAGGAAGATTTAATTCCTCCTAGCCGAATTTGAAATTCCAAGTCACAGATAGGCCTATTTTTTATTATACATTTATTTATCACGTCTCTGATAAAGTCATTTTGTTACACAATCTACGATTAAGAAAATCTTGCCTTTACTTTCATGCATATAGGGGTTACAAATCATTTTTTGCCACATCTAGGGGTCCTTATTGGCTGTACAACAGTCCCTATGTACTTTGACAAATGTTTTAGTTCATATCATTTTTACATTCTTAGCCCCAGCTATATATATATATCCAAGGGGTTAGTAAAAATAATCTGATCTCACAGAAGAAAACGAACAAAGTTAATCTGTTCTCACCATTTTTATTTATTATTTATATAAGTCCCTACAGCTGTTTCGGCCCGGAGACCTCGTCAGGGTCCGTCACCATGGGTAGAGCACTCTTCCAAAGTGAATCGACTATATTCTCCGTGATATATTTATATATATCTGTCATTCTTTGCTAGTGGTTACAAAATGTTGAATATATATATATCTGTCATTCTTTGCTAGTGGTTACAAAATGTTGAATTTGGCAAAAAGTTTCAAACGTTCTCTGGGAAGCTGTTATTTTGCAATGTGATAGCTACACCATCACAGTTTATCATTTTATAAAAAGGGAAACAACAGATATCCTTTTTAGGGCACACAGGAGAGTTGAACAGCTATACCCACCAAACCAAGACGTGTCACCCAGGGTAATATATTTTGCACAAACTAATGAAAGTCAAATGGAATGTTTTTAGTTTTAGTTTAAATCATAAAGGGGCGTTGTTTCAATGCTTTAAAACTGGTTTGAAGAATTCAATCCACATTTCATAATTAATAAAAAAGGTGAATATATGGGACATGGTGACGTTAGTGACGCGGGAACAAAAACTTTTTATAATTATGTAAATAATAAGAATATTTTTGCTTTTATCCACACACACTTTAATCATGAGGGGAACATCACTCTCACATGCTTTTAAATTGGAATTGACAAACACAGAGGAATAATGCACACATTTTGTTTACTGTAACTCTGTTACATGGGACACACACTGAACAAAGTTGATCTAAAGAATGTTCCAGATTGTAGTTCTTTTTCCGAATTATTATTACTTTATTATTATTTTAACACAATAAAGTTCAGTTAAATACAAAATTTAACAAAATGAAGTTCAGTGTAACACAAAATTCAGTATTATAACATTCTTTCTGACATCTGTGGATCACTGGTAATATCTGCTCTGTGCTCTACCAAGGCATCCACTCTTGGGATTGAGAAAGAATCATACAAGGAATCTGTTTACTCTGATAACGAACAATGGGAAACCTAAGATTACAAATAGTTATTGCTTATTCAAACAAAGTACAGTGCATTATGAGTGGCAAATACTAAATACTGGGACACATTTTCTTCACAAATTTTCAGTGCTTCATTGTGTCTCTGTACGTTACATAACGATAGTGTTGCGAGAAATCCATTTTTGTCGTGTTTTACAGACGGTTAAATTTTAAACGTAGTGAATACAGTGTAGCATCTTAAGTTAAGATAAAGCTAAAAATGTCATTTAAATTCGATGATTGAGTTTTCGAGAACAAGAGAACATGAATACGGTGTCACCGCATTACCATGAGACACATACGGTCTAAAGGCTAACATGCACTGTGTAGCTTTAAATAGATTTATACAAATAAATAAAACTGATGATGAGCAGTTTAATGTTAAAGAACCAAAACAGCAACACTGCAGCATTTGGTTACATTTCTTTCTTCCCACAAACAATTCTTTTAAGAACAATTATACATCATCGTACATAAATTGTACAAACACAAGAATATTTTAACAGAAGAAGGCACTCCTGGCCAAGATTTGAAGACAAGCCAGAATGATATTTAAATGTAATAGCATTCTCCATTTCTCTGCATCTAACAATCTATTAACTTAGTTTCAAAGGTGGACACGTTAATATATTATGTATAATGACCGTAATAAACAAGAATGAAAATAATAATGAAAACGCTGCATTTTCTTCCATCTCTATCTCATCTACTATATCAAATTTATCTTCATTCTCCTTTAAAGAAACCAAAGAGTCTGTAGCTACCTCCTGCTAGAAAAAACAAAAATTTAAATAATTCAATATAAAATATCATACAGAACCGTAAAAATGAAAATGAAAGAAAAAAAAAAAACATGGAAGACTCCTGCT
Organism: Lingula anatina; assembly: GCF_001039355.2. The sequence continues at coordinate 55,180 of NW_019775926.1, read as the reverse complement.
AATACAATAAATTGCACAGTTGTGAAGTTCAAACATTGAAGTATTTTTATTTTTACATACATACACTGAATGAAAAAATAATAAAGGAATCGACCATACCAATGCCATAAGAATTCTTAATATTATGTGAGACAGGGCTGTACCTCAAAGTCCAAAAGGGGACCGGAACAGTTTCATCTGATGACTGAGCTGCAGCTCCCTCTAAATTTTCATCCAACAATACTTCCCTCTGAGTCTGTGACAGAGAGCACTTGGCCTGGGACTTTCTGGCACTGGATCCAATTCTTCTCTTTCCAGAAAAACTGCTTGTCTGAAAATAACATCATCATCAGAATTTCACTTTTATCTTTTAGTAAAATGAAGTTAAAACACTTAAAAACAGAGTAAAAGAACAAGTAAAAATGAAAAAAAAAAATCAAAACAACTTGAAACTTACGCGTTTCTCATGAAAACTCCTAGACGTTCAGATTCTGCATTCTGCAGCCGATGCAAGCAGTCCGCCGCGACACTTTGACTAGAAGAAAACATCTGTTGAGCCTCTCTTCTGGTCCTCAAATCAAATTCGGTCCCTTAGTTCTAAACTGTTTACAAGAGGCTCTGCTCTGGTCCTACACCTGTAAATGTCCATCATGACGTGTACAAACGTGTTCCTCAAACGTGTCCTTAGGTGGCTCTCTTTTGGGCCCCAAACTTTTTCTGCGGTATAGTCTTCATTTGCAAACCTGCCAGTATGACGTTCGGGGAGGGTAGGGGGTTAATTACTTGCAGTTTAACAACCCAATTAACGCTCATTTGGTTGATTCGCGAGATCAACAGGCTAGTTGGGTGATATTTCACATTTCAGCATAAATTGTTTATTACAACTCCCTTATTACAACGGTATGCGTCGGATTCAGAATATACAGAGTCCCCGCTAATTTATAAAGATTTGTCTACGCATGGCAGGAATACTGAATACTGCACCGATCCTGATGTGTCCGATAACATAGAATCGGCGAGCAACGGAGGGTCGAAGCAAACCGAGATGTCAAACACAGAGTCGGAGGACAGCGACTCAGAAAGCGGTGAAACTTCCAACGCGTCGGCTACAGAGACGGAGGATGATGAATCGAAAAATTACAAATACGAGAACAACAGAAGCTTCAGCAAACTCCGTGACCCTATTAATTACAATAATAACAATATCAAGAATGACCATACAAGGCGCTTCTACATTTCTATGAAAACAGAGGTCAATATCCAATGTATATTGGTGCACGTGGCCGATATGCTATTCCAATCAAAATACCAGTTCAGACAAAATATGAATAATCTGTTAGAACGTTTATTTTCCCTCCACCCTCTGAGAGTAGCTGTCTATGTATAGTGCATTCTAAATACGTAGCATGTGTTCATTTCGTATTTATATAAATATTGTGTTTATCTGAAGTAGCTCAGCAATTCAGTTAAATAAAAGGCAAAGTCAATCTACCAAGTGTTTGCGAACCACACGCTATCACAATACTCTTGGTATTTGGGTTGTATACCTTTCTCTATGTGAATTACAATAGTCTCACCTGACTGTTAGCGAACCCCTGTTTATTTACTCGTTGTGCGACGATGTCATCTTTATTATTATTATTATTATTTTTTTTTTTGGGGGGGGGGGTTAATAATATCTAATGCGCAAGAGGACAAAACGAACTTTCTGGATGTTTCAATGTCAATTGCCATACATTTGACTAATGTAGACGGGGTCCGACAATAGTGGTTTTATGTAATAAAATAATCGTCATTAAAATTCGTTAGCAAAGGTGATTTAAAATTACAATGAGAAGTTTCGAGAAGACACACATACTAAAATGACCAGTGCTATGACCCGTGGGGTTACAAGTTTAGTTTAAACAAACGACGGCTGTCGAAGTCTACGGGACGGCCATTGTTCGTTCTCTTTTATTAAGACGTTGTCCTTATTCTTGCGAACACTCCCCCATTCACACATACACTATAACTACCCTCTACCAGGGCGAGTGATAGATTTTTTTACAGATATTCACAGATATGTCTCTAGCTAGATAGATAGTCATTTACAGCTGAACTGGGTTTAGCTGAAAATGACCATCTATCTAGCTAGAGACATATCTGTGAATATCTGTAAAAAATCTATCACTCACCCTGGTAGAGGGTACACTATAACCCTTTTCATGCCTATTCTATCTCAACCCATTGTTCGTCGCATTCCACTCGCCAGTGGTCATTTACACCCCTCAGCTTTAGTGCAGATGCACTAAGTTGTGGTTATAAAACAGTGTGATCTATAATTTTTGTTTTAAAAATAAAATTAAATGGGTATCTACTTCTACCTAATCCAAGTAAATAGTTAAAAACAGCTCCTGTTTACAGCTCTTGCTAAACGCAGCAAGAACTGTAAATTAGACCCAGTCGGCGGCTGAAAATAGCAGCTTACTAAGAAGCATCATGTCCTACATTCCTGCTTTAAGGGTCACCAAAAAAAATTACATTGAAAGTATATGGTCCCGTTGAAGATTGCAGGTCGAAATCGGGTGTGGGTTTATTGGTTTAAACGGCCATGTGAAGTATCTGCGAGATCGACGGGTAAGGTGATGCTTCTCGGCATGAATTGAAAAAGATAAATTGATAAAATGCAGGGTATTCCCTAGTATATTGCTCTTCTCCTATGCTCCCCCTCCACCCTGACCTCTTGTAATAAATACTCATTTCTTTAATATAAAAGTGTTTCATATCACTTTTAATAACTGTTGGCTGCTTTCCCTGTTACAGGGTACATGTACAATAACATAAACCAGAGAAAATAATGGAACATGCCATATATTTATGCCGATATGTGTGGCTCACATTTTCACTTTTTGTTAAAAGTTTTTTTAACACTGGACATAATATTTTTGGGTTAGAGGGTCTACATCTGTAGCTGTGTTTTTAAGGGTCAGGAAGTTAACAGGTTTGAGACGCACCATCATGACAGTGAGTGAGGACCCTCCCCCCACACTCACACACGATCACCCACGAATTATGATGTCTTGAACACATGATGCAGAGAACGCCATATAAATATTGTAGTAGTATTAAGCATCCTAAAGGAAGTCACGCAGCAAAACTTTTGTGTTCTTTAAAAATGTGAGAATATATTATAGCAAACAATACGAATATTTAAATAATTGTAATGCATTTCTTTCTAACATTCAGTTTACATACGTTTTTTGGTAGCCTCTAAATGTTTTAAACCTGAAAAATTGGAGAACATAACAGAGTCAGCCAAGGACACGTTTGGGGGAAAACGTTTGAACACGTCATGATGGACATTTACAGAGCTTCTTGTAAACAGTTTAGAAGCAAGGGACCGAATTTGATTTGAGGACCACAAGAGAGGCTTAACAAACGTCTTCGCCAGCACTCGCGCCGTCTCTTTGACGTGTGCCTCTGAGGATTCGTGCTTCTTAATACTATCTTATCATACAAGGTTACTACTTAATATGGAATATTTTTTATCTTTGTTATTTTTTAGTGCTGTTTAAAATTTTCTTGGCTTGATTCATCAAAATATCCAGGCTTCTGTTGTGAGGTATTTTGGTCGATAATATCAAATCTGACATAAGATGTCATTCAAAATAAAAGAACACCCCCAGAAAACCATATCAACAGTTTGATGGCAGTTTTAACTTTAACCTAAGATATTAATGAAAATGATAGCCTCCGGACAGTGATATGTTACACAGTCAAAGAACTCACTACAGTAAATCATGAAAAGTCATCAATAGCGGGTATGACCTCCAGCAGCCGCTTGCAACGCCCTCATCCTACATGGCATACCCTGTGATAAATTTTTCAGAGTTTGGACGGGGATATCAATCCACGTAGTGATATTTGCCTGTCGCAGTTCATCAGTATTTACCGGCCGATGACCATAGCTATTAATTCTGTAAGTTACTTCCACTCACAGATTTTCAATTGGGTTCATGTCTGGGGAGTTTGCAGGCCGGGGCAGTTGCTGAACCCATTGGTTTTGAAGAAAAACAGTGATTCTGCGAGCTCGATGTGGGGGTGCATAGTCGTCATGGTACACAATGTTGTTCCTGAAGTTGACTCTTTCAAAGTGAAGCATTGTTTGCTGTAGAATGTCTCTGTAGGAATCCTGGTTGAGGTTGCCTCCTAGAAAAACCAACTGGTTTTGGGCACCTGCATGAAATGCTCCCCATACAGAGACGTAACCACCCCCTGCTTGCACCCTAGGCAGTACACAATCATCATTTTATGCCTATAGTACACGTCGGCGGACACAGATCCGACCGTCAACCCTAAAAAATCCATATCTGGCCTCATCACTGAAAACGACGTGATTTCAGTGTTTTGGCTGCAAACGCACGTGGTCTCCAGCCCACTGCAAATGCCGCTGTATATGACCTGCTGTTAACAGTGGTTTCCCTACTGGTCTACGTGCAAAGTAAACGGCTTGCAAAATAACGGTCGTTTGAATGACATTCTGCCACTCTTTTTTGAGGACACTGGTTGTCTTTGTACGACCAGCACGGCACACTCTAAGGAGAAGGCGATCCTGTCTTCTTGGTGTGATACGCGGACACCCTGGTCGAGATATTGGAGTAGGTGCCCCTGTTGTAGCGTTTCTTTGGAGGACTTTACTAACGCTTCCTGATAAATGTTGAATTGCCTGGCAATGGCTGTCCGTTTCTGGCCATTTTCTCTGAGAGCAAGAATCATATAGTAAGCTGCGTTGCGTAGCTGTCGAACCATATCTTCCCTAAGGTACCTGTCAAGTTGTAGAGCGATCCCTTTGTTGCTTCTCTAAATACAGTCCAAACCAATGCGTTTTTATACAAGGGCAGAAATTGCCGAAAAGGCCACCCCTCACATTTCTGACCACAGAACATGCAACCGCAGACATCGATTGTTTCGAGAGTTGTGTGATAATTAGGTAACACACCTGTCTACACAGGGTGTCCGCGTATCACACTGGAGTGACACCTCAGTTTTGGATTTAAAATAGTTAGAGAGAAAATAAATATTTTGTAGAAAATTTACTCGCCAAATAATAATATTCCATATTAAGTAGTAACCCTGTAGTGAGGTTGTGCCTTGAACGAAATGTGAAGAATCTCCTTGATACTAATGATAGTAGGGGTGGGCAAATAAAAGCATTTTTGGGAATTTCAAACAAGTTGATTCTGAGGCCATTATGGCTGCTGAATATAAATCTATTAAGATTTTTGTTTCAGATTACATCTGATATTGGTATCAAGCAATTTTTCAAAATGGCCACCAAACTCTCTCTCAAATCACAGATTTCTCATTTGAATCTTGAAGTTTCCTGACGCACTTTTTAGTTGTCCCGGGCAATCGGACAACCGCTTATTTCAAAGACTGTCACAAGTAATTGATTTTTGTATGTATTTTGGCGTTATGCGCCTCACATCTTCTGTTCCCCGTTTGATTGCCAGACGTTATTTTGTTTAATTTCAAATTTGATGAAATATTTTGTTTGGGAAAAATTCGGGTTCCTTTTCAAAAACGTGATCGGTATAAATTTAAAAAAAGTTATGATACTATGTAGTCCGTTTTTTTAGTGTTCGTTATTGGTCAAAACAGGGGGCTATGGCATGCTACAATTGTATCAAAGTTTTATCTTAATTTGCTTTTCTTGTTACGTGACTGACTCTTATATTTGCCTATAAATTGGTAGTGTGCATTCCTTCTCAGCAGGTCATTTTTGGTTTTCTTAGTAATAAAGCCATTATATTTGTTGTCTTAAATTTGAGGTTTCCTATCTCACTTTATTAGAAAAAATATAAGCTATATCATCTTTACTATAGCCTGGGTAACAACCGGACACACGAATTTTAGGATCGTACGTCCCCTACGAATTTTGGATGCAGTAGAGTCCGTGGAGTTACATGTAGGAGAGGTAGACAAAAGTTTGCAAAGGAAAGACGCAAGTCTGCCTTGTGAGTCGCAGGGGCCACGTGGAATGTCCTTTCAAGCAGGGTCGCTTATTGCAAGGTGCGATGGCCGTGGAAATTGTACTCATTTCTTGAGTTTGTCTTCCTACCGGCGTACGTGGCACGCATTTACCACTTATGAAGAGAATGCGAAAGTAGTTCCAGTTTGCGTCGCTTTTTCTTCACACTTGCCTCCCACGCTTGTGACGACGTGCTGACTGCGAACGTCAGTTTTGATTCCTGTTCTCCCCTTCTTTTTTCTTCCTCCTCCCTTCTTTTCTGGGCCCAGTTTTATAAAGGACGTTAAGCACTAACCAGTGTATTAGCCTAGCCAGTGGTTACATTCTCCTCACACCCGTTAACTAAAAGACGGTTAAAATTGTGTTTCATAAACAGCGTTTAAACAGCCGGTTAGTGAACAGTCCAGTGTTTAACTGGATATAATATTTGAAGGTCAGTTAACTAACCGGCTGTTAAAACACTGCTTATGGAACACAATTTCAACAGTCGTTTAGTTAACGGGTGTTAGGAGAATTTATCCACTGGTTAGACTCAAACACTGGTTAGTGCTAAACGTCCTTAATGAAACTGGGCTCTCTTGGCTTCTTTCCCTTGTCTTTTGGAGGCATATTTGAAGCTGAATTGAACAAAATTTGAAATTCGAGTGCGCACTCCCGCCATGCTTTCGACTTAGTTCGTTAGCTGTGAGGGCGTGCGTCGTACTCAGCACGCAAAAGGCAGTTAACGTTACTCCACTGCTTGCGACGTGCGTCTTGGAACATGCGCGTCTCTCCTTGTGAGGGGAGCAAGTTAAGCTTGCGGCTTTGCTGTTCGCAGATTATTCGAAGAATCATTTGGACATGTCCAATATCCTCTTAACGTGCTTACGGGCTGTCTGTGAACTCCAAATTTTGCAAGAAGAATTTGCGTAGCACGTGATATTCAGGCCGTAACAGCCTAGATTACATTTATTTGAAATGCGATGCGTTATACCTATAAGTTTGCAAATACAGCAGAGAATTCGTTCAAAATGAGCTTTACTATCCTCTCTGAAAGGTCTAAATTGTCTTGCGGATTTCGGCACTTTTGGGAATTTAAAAAAATGTATATATATATAATGTGTGTTCCATCTATAAAAAGTAAGTGGCTCACAAAATTACGTTTTTAAGTCTTTCCATTGAGTGAGTATAAGAAACAGATGTCACCTTAGAGTTCAAGGGTCTCTACGGTCCTTATCAGTCTCTATTTAAGACAAATTATAGGCTGCATGATTTCTTGTAAAAGTTTCCTTGAGATTTCTTAGATGTTCATGCTGTGTTTTTAATCTGCCAACGTGCTCGATGAATTTTTTATTTTGGTTACTGGCGCTATTGGGCTCTGCTATAGTCGTCTCGTTCAAAAAATCGTATACAGCTTGCCTTTTTTTCGACCTTTCGACCAGTTCATCCCCTTTTCGCGAGTTCTTGGCCAACGATTCCGGCAAATGCCAGTAGCAGCGGAAAGAAATCTGAGACAACGGTACGTCTTCGCAATCTTCTCAGCCACTACATTATGCAAAATTTTCATCTCACTTCTTGGTGTAACTCGTTAAACTTGACCCACTGTAGCTAAAAAAACATTTTCTATAAGTCATCATATTTTCAGGATGATTAGTCTTATGGCATATTATATGTATGTACATGTACCTGTACATAATGTTATTATTATCCCTTTGGATAAAGGCAACAATTTGCTACATTGTTATTATTGCTAAAATAATTAGGGTAGTGGGGTTCTAAAATAAAAGCGGCCTTTTTTGACCAAATCTTGAACAATCGTTATTCTTTGTCGCCTTCTTTTTGTTATAAATAAGACTATGAAAGTTTGTGGTACACTGGGATGGAGGAGACATAAAAGTAATTGAAATGCACAGTGTAAGCTTGGGTGCATAGCCTGCTGTATGATGCGTTCTGTCTTAATTTTGGGGCATGTGGGAAATTCAGGTGGTTCCATATTTCGTCTTCTACAATGACTAAATCGTTGCCGGATAGCATTCTCCCTCTTGCTTATGGCATTAACCCGTGATTGTAGTTCTTTAATTGTTCATTGTGACTGCCTTCAGTTTCTTCTCAATCGTTTCCACGTTGTGGCCACCTCGCACACACAACAAAGTCTCTCAGGTGGTGATTGCTGTGGACTTGCCTCGGCAACTTCTATAGCAGCTAGGACCTCTTCTTTCCTTTGGTGAAGTCTACGTTTTCGCGATTTAGTCTTCGCATGCCTCTTTTTTCTTTCACGACATTTATAAGGCGGCGGAAGGTAGGCCTACATAGTATTTTGAACCCGTTTTCTTTTGCTTCCAAATAAGCGTCACCCTCATTTCTTTTTTACGAGATCGATATTTTTTTAAATCTCAGCTCTTGTTTTCGCATTTTTCTGAAATAATGATGTTCCGTTCGGTATCAAATGTATTTGGCACTGCACTCACTGCGCTCGTTGGCGATTATTTTTTTTCCTTGCATAGTCTTGTTTGACATTTATTTCTGTCTTTGACATTCATTTCTGTATTTGAATTTAATTTTTTATTACGACAAAATCATTCACTTCGCCTACATCGTTTCTGAGGATTTTATGGATTTATTTACACTTGTAACTAACCTCATCTAATCTTTAGCTCGAGCAGACGTCAGAAAGAACCACCTGACATCTCAAACAGAAGCTAATTTTTCTTTCGGAGCCAGTTTCGTTCACAAGTAGATTTTCACTGGTAACGTATGTTCCGGTAACGTATGTTCCAGGCCACCTAATTTTTATTTTCATAACGTGTTCTTATACATTTTGAAGTGATTCGATCATGTTAAATTAAATATGACGTAGGGCCTAAGGACGTTTTTTATAAATATTTAAACCGTAACTAATGGGGCCTGCGCCATGGCTAATACCAGGTAACGTATGTTCCCTAAGAAAATTGACAAAATGTTTCATTTCGTACAAGTACTTGGTGCAAGAGAAAACAATGTTTTCTTTTGCTTACAGAAAAATATATAGTGATTCCATAATAGTTTGACATTTCAGATATAATATTTGGAGCACGAGGGGAAAAATAATTTATTAAATGCTTATTTTACTGTCGGTAGGGTGTATTTTCCCCGTTTTTTTAATATTCAGTGACAGGCAAACTTATGTCGCTAAAAAACAATTAACTGCTCTATACAGAAACTTTTCGTAATTTTTTACAACGTTATACTTGTAGGAGATAAATTAAAGAACAAAACCCGTGATGATTGAATTTTCAAAGTGATTAAAACGTTTCCATAGCTAGACGTTAGACTATGCATTTGTGACAGTAACGTATGTTCCTTTTTGGGGTTAGATGATGAATTATTTTTTATTATTCGTGGTTCCAGGAAAGTGAAACTTTAATACAAACTTCTTTATGTGGGACCCTAAAATAATCAAACATAGTTTGTAATCTGTGCACTACATATTTTTAGGAACATGTCTGTGACATCGTTTGCACCTCTATATTGGGTTTGGGTGTTAATTGTGTTAGGGAGAGAGTAGCTTTTGAATGTCACTCCGATTGGTGGGCGAAGCTATGGGATGATACCCCACGCAGAAATGGAGGTGGAAATAAGCTTAGGCCATTCAGATTGCTTAAGCAAGATAAATAAATGGAGGTCGTACGAGTTTTTGTTGCTTACGATGTCGATTTTTTCATCTGTTCACCTGTAAACCGTTTGGTGCGCTGGCTGCACAACGCATTTGCTGCTCTCGTATAATTCGGCTCATATACTCAAACATGGCTTCGGAACAAAAGTCCATCGGAACAAAAAACCTTTGGAACAAAAGTCCCTCGGAACAAAAGACCTTCGTACGGCATTTTCCTCACCAAAAGAGAGATTAGAACAATGCGTCGAAGGAAAGTGCGTTACTTTTAGGCCCCTATCAAGGTACAACTTGAAATGTTCACTCACTTTTATATATATGAGAATAAAACAAATATGTGCAGTTATACAGTTTCACAGCGATAGGGCATTACTCTCAGTTGTGTGCAACGAGTTCTAAAACGTTTCCCTGGTGTATACAAGTAGTAGTACGTGTTCATTTAAAGGAGAACCCCCCTTGGTCGTGCACATGCAAATTTTACATTAACACAGGTTAATACGAGTACAAGTTTTACACAGTCTTTGCCAACTTTATTGAGGTAAAATTAAAGGACGAGGGTAACACAGACAGGGGTAAAAGATCAACACCAAACATGTTTGAACCACATACTCAACTAACGAGACTGGGTCGCAATCAGGGGCGGATTTAGGCCGTCTTCTGGGTCTTCCGGAAGACGGCCAGATTTTCAAGTTTACATTGACGGGTATCTATTTTTTTCTGTTGGAAGACGGACAAAATTGGAGGATGAATCGACAAAGATAATTTGGAAGACTGTCAGTAAATAGCTCTGGATCCGCCCCTGGCAATGACCTCAATCTATGTTACACCGAAAGAGAGCCTTTAAACTCCCTTTGTGTAGTTTTCCGTTATTTTCTTAACCGAAGTGACAAAAATTTGGAATCGTTATTCAAAAACCCAAAAACCAAATGAGGGGTGAATCGATTTGGGTAATATATTTTGCTAGTGTAACGATGCAGGGCAGTAAGCGAGGTAACGAATGGGTCACCTAAAGAGGTACATCCATTGCTATATGTAGGGGGTCGATTAGAACGAGTCAGGCTTCCTCAGTTTTCGACCTTACAAGTAACATGCTTGGTAAGGCCCCAAAACACCCTTTCTCAAAACTGGTGCCTGAGCCGACGTAAAAACACTTTAAATCCGAACTATTTATCACAAGGCGCGACGGTAGATATACATGTATAAAGGCCAGTTTTGTTAAATAGTGGATATTAATAATATGTGTTTGAAACACTCGGAATCTACAGGTAGCGATAGAGCCGAAACCTGAGGCAAAGTGTAATCCCATGAAATTTCAATAGCGTGTAAAAGCCATGTGTACATGTAAATTGTAGCCTATATATGACATGCCAGACATTTACCGGTTCGTGTCATCCAATTTGAAGATTCGATGCATAAATATGCTTGCGTGTCTTAAGGTAAACATCATTGACCCATCATGATTGTGTCCATTTACATGTATACATTATATTTAATACGTTTATGTATAGCGTCAAGCCAGTTGAGGTATATACTGACAGTTTGTATGTGACACATTTGGTAAAATAAATCATTTTGCAGCTTCATTCCATTGATTGATGGAATGTATGATTACGCATACTAATTTTGCAAAAATGAGATCACATCTTTTATTTGTGTACATGCAGAAAACCAATCATTCTAATCCTTTTTTCTTTTTTCTATTCAGGTGATCTGGTGAACTAAAATGGCAGAGTCGTCTGGTTTTAACATGCCAGTCTCAAACGCTGCCACGAGTTGCCAGGTGGAAAAGAGACCGTTTAGTAAGTAAAATAAGAAGAAAAAACAGCTATATATATATATATATATATATATATATATATATATATATATATATTAGATATAGCCTATTAGGGTTGTATTTAGGAGAGAACATGGAATCTATTGTCTTACCTACTGAGTATATTAGTATATCATACATTTAACTTAACAGGGCACTGTACATGTAACTGCTACAGTTTAAAGGTATAACAACCGTTCATTTTGGCCGATTACATGGATCTTCCTTGGGTATACAGTACTTTCCCCGTACTTACCAATGGTTAATCAAATTAATCCATTCCGACATTCAAAAAGTTTAGTCCCTGTTTTTTTCTTATAAGTTTGGTTATCATTAAACAGCAGTGGGTACTTCAGTTGTGTATCATCAGGGAAGTGTGTTTATTTCGTCTCCATGGACAGTCGTCAAATTCAATATGGTATTGTTATTAAGAATATATTTGCTATCTCCTATGACAATAGAATACTATTTATACAAGTGGTTTAAAAATGGAGTTAATTAAAGCTGGGCCAGCATGCAAAACTCACAGACTAAGCAATATTCTAGACACTTGTGGAAAGCAACACAGGGACAAGACTGACTTCCTAACAACTAGTTAAGTAATGAAACTCAATCTTTCTACGACACCATCAATATTTATTCGTATATCCAACTTGATTTGGGTGTTGAGGCGATCAACTTTTGGCAAAATATATCAATTATTCAAAACACCCTCATCACAAGGACTTAAGGTCATCTTGAAGAACAACATTTTCCATTTCAGTGGCAAATATTTTTTTTGCCAGAAACAGGCACTGCAAAGGGCATGAAAGTGGTCCCTATGTACACCACACTTGTCCCAGAATGCGTTGAAACAGAACTATAGAAGCAAAGCGAAGAACGTTTAGGGGGTGACTTAAGGAATCTATTAGAAAAATCATGGAAATGCTTCCTAGACAACCGTTTTATTATGTGGAACAGAACAGAACGTTGATTGGAAGAGTTCAACCTAATCCTTTTGATCATAAGACCTTCCTTACAATTCACTATGCACTCAAAATTAAACAACTATTTCTGGATGTAAGGATGATTAGTGAAAGGGGAAATATAGACACCGATGTCATTGCAAAACAACTGACACAAAACAATACCTTCCATGTAACGTGTGTCACCCCAGGCATATTAAACGTGATATCCCCTACAATAATCTTGTCCGAGGTTTATGCACAATTGTCTCAAATGAGACTACACTTAAACAACATCAAAACGTTAAAAAGAGCTACCGTAGAGGTATTTCTCATGAAGAGACCGTCATCACTGGGTGTTATCCACTCTCAGCAGGTTGGCTATTACCATGCCTCTCGATTTTGTGCCATTCGTATTCTTTCACTTTATTTTGGATTAGTCCGTTCTTTCATGCTGTCCATTCATGTTGTTCTTGGTTTTCCTTTCCCACGTTTCTCCATTTAACCTTGCTTCATTTAGCAACGGCTGGAAATTATCTCTTCTTATGATGTGGCCAAAAATAAGTTTAACTTCTTTTCTTGGTTGTGTTCATTATTTTATATATAATTGTTTTTGATTATTTTACACTTCCTCATTACTTTTGAGTTCAGTCCATAATATTTTTTAACATCCTTCTGTGTACCTGCATTTCAAAAGTTTCCGTTTTTATTGTTGTTTGCTAGTGTCCATGTCTCTGAGCTGTATAGTAGTGTTGCAGGGGTGGGCGAGCTACCTGAACCAAGGAGTTATATCTGTTATAACTCCTTGCCTGAACGTAACATTACCAATCAATGAGGTGATTTGCTACTTGATTTTTTTTATTAACACTAGCTGCTGCATCGTTGATGGGCGCAATACTTGTGAATTAAAGAACGACTTTACATCTGTGTCACCCCGAGGTCATGCTGTGGTTGATTATTGCATTTCAACACATGAGAACCTACCTGTGATTCAAAACTTTACCGTGCAGAGGGTCAACGAATTATGTAATGCTTTAGACTTTAGACCGGTCTGTCCCTTATCCGACCATTCTCTGCTCTCCTGGGAACTCGACCTCTCACTTTGGCTTTGCAATGCAGTTGACAGCTCTCACCATTCATACGTGCCGACGGAAGTTCATTACAAGTTTGATGTGGATTCAGTGCCAAGCGACTTCATGAATTCTAATAAAATTTCTCTCAAAATTAATGTTTTGTTACAAAATATTCCCACCATGGATTTCACTCAATCAAACATTGATAATGTTTATGATGAATTTAAATCTGTGCTACTGAGTGAAATGAAAAGCAAACTTCTTAATAGATCTGTGGGTGGTTGAGGCACCCGGGCAAAGAAATATTTCAGACCTAATAAAGAATGGTGGAACAAGGAGCTTCAAATAATGTGGGAAAATGTCAGGGATTCGGAACGCCTTTGGTCATCAGTGAAATCAAATAGTAGAATCTCTTTACATTTGAAAAATGATTATGTAAGCAAACGTCGTGCTTTGATCGCAAGAAGAACTCTTACAAAAACAAACCAGTGATCAACGGAACTTCTGGAGAGATATCGGTCGTATTGGAATTCAGAAGGATAGGAAAAGCACCATTCCCATGGAAGTAGCGAGAGATGATGGAACTGTTTCCACGAATATCACTGAGGTTTTTTTGAAATCGCAAAATGACTATGCACGTCTATTTAGTGTGTCAGATAAAAATTGTGATAGTTAAATCTTTCTTAGACCAGGTCAATGACAAACTTTTTAGTTATACACCCCATTTCCATAGAATTTTAGATCGATCTATCCCTGTGGGGAGTCTCACTAGATTACTGTCAGCTTGGCCGGCTTAAGCGTCTGTCCCGCCTACTAAAAGCTGTAAGGGAGTAATTAACTACGGTGCCCGCTCGGATGACTGCAATTTAGTGTGAACCTCCAGGGAGTTAGGTCGATCTAAAACTTAATCTTTTGATCGATCTAAATCTCTGGGAAAGCACCCATAGACAGGCTGAACTGGATACACCAGATCTGAGTGCCAGTCTTAACACTGATATTATGTTAAAAGAAGTTGAGCTTGCAGTTAATGGGCCAAGTGTGATAAAAGCCCCGGGCTTGATGACCTGCCTTCGAAGGTTTTAAAAAACAGTACAACTATTATCTTTTTGTATAACCTATTTAAGTACTGTTTTGCTAATTCTGTTGTCCCTAGTGATTGGCTTAGGTCCGTCATTAATCCTATACCTAAAGGTAATGGTGTTGATTTATGCGATCCACTAGAATATAGAGGAATAACATTATCATCTAGCATATATAAGATATACACATCTATTCTGAACAGGAGATTATCAAAGTGGGCCGAAGACATTGACATAATAGTTGATGAGCAAAATGGTTTTAGGCAAGATCGTGGGTGTTTAGATCACATATTATATGCAATGTCTAGCATTATAGCAATAGTTTAAAGCAAAAGCAGAGCATATATGCGTGTTACATCGACGCAACAAAAGCATTTCATAGAATTAATAGGTCTCTTTTTTTGGTATAAATTATTTAAACTAGGAATATGCGGAAATTTTATGAATTCCCTCCAGGCTATATATGATAACCCAAAGTTAGGGTAAATAACTATACAACAGGTTTCTTTGACATTGAAACTGGAGTAAAACAGGGGTGCTTGTTGTCACCTTTACTCTTTGACATTTATAATGTATATTGATGATATTGTTCATGATCTTAAAGCTCTGGGTAAGGGCATGAATGTAAATGATAAGTTGATTTGTTCGCTCCTTTATGCAGATGACGTTGTGCTTTTGGTCAAGAATGAGGAGGACTTACAGGTACAGTCAATGCTTGATGTAGTGCACAAGTGTTGTTATAAATGGAAGTTGACTCTGAATGATGACAAGACCCAGATAGTTCATTTTAGGTCACCTAAAATACCTAGGACAAATTATTTTTTTAATGTGGCAATTTTACAGGAAATATTGTTGAAAAATATAAATACTTGGGTATGTGGTATTTTGAGCATTTTGATGCGAATAAGACGGTGTCATGTATAGCTACGTCTGCAAGCAGAGCTCTAGGTCTTCTGATTGCAAAATGCAAGGCTTGTGGGGGCATGCCCTATGCATGTTTTGCGAAATTATACAATGCACTTGTAGCTCCCGTGTTAGAATATGGTTCTGCTATATGGGGACTCCAGGAATTTAGTCAGATTAATGCCGTTTTCAATAGAGTTTGCTGGTATTTTTTGGGCGTGGGTATGTACGCGCCAGCCGCTGCCACCCGTTCTGAAATGGGATGGACTTCGCCTTTTAAAAAAACAGTTAACTAATGTGACAAATTTTTAATGTGACATATTAGTTAATATGGAGTGTAATGGGTTAACTAAAAAGGTGTTTTATGGAGTTAACGTTTATCAAACAATGGAAAGATAAAATTGGATACCTAGGGTTAGAGGTAAATTTAGTGATCTGGGAGTAAGCCATCTGCACTTAACTGACAATTATATAACCAAGGCTAGCGCACTTAGTTGTGTTAGCTTTTGAATGACACTCCGATTGGTGGGCGAAGCTATGGGATGATACCCCACGCAGAAATGGAGGTCGAAATAAGGTTAGGCTATTCAGATTGTTTAAGCAAGACTTGGTAGTTAGTGGCTGCTATGCAAGCAGAAGCAAGTTTATAATCAACATTCAGCAAAGTAAATGGACGTCAGTTCTTTAGGAATACTTTCTCCTTCCCCTCCTTTGGTATACACTTGATTATACCTTGGCGTTGAGATGTAGACATTGACTGTACTTCAAAAGATTTATTCAGTGACCTAAGCAGAGGCACTTTGAGATCACTCCAAAAGAATTTATACAATTCTACCGTATAACCATCTAAACCAGGAGATTTTCCATTCTTCATTTTCTTAAAGGATTTGCGTCTTACCGTCAGAATGGCCTGAACGGAACATATTCTTCAGAAAACATGCCCAACTAACGATATCTTTAACCAAATACACAAATTAAAAGCTCATTTTGTAAATTTTTGGCTTTAAAAAACGTCCTATTTGCTCGGCCTGAGAGTTAATGAGCTACGTTGTCACGTGGTCCGATGACGACAATCGAGCCACTGGAGAATAGAGCGTGCTTACATGTAGCTGTTAAACTGAGCTGCATTGTCTACCTGTAAGATGACTTTTTGACACCTGATAAAAGTTCATACTCATTCAAATCTCTTACCCGAGGGGTCTAAATCCTCGTGAAGCTGTGTAAAACCATTTCCCGTCTAGTAAATTCTTTAACAAGCATTTAATTATGGTTATCCTCAGTTGTATAAAACACTGCATTTGAATGAGTTAAGGGTACTGTTGATTATTGCATATGAGGGCCATGTTATTTGTGAAATTCAATTAATTTTATCAAACCGCTGGCACTCCGTCTTGCATACTTTTATTAAACTGAGTTAAACAATGCCCGTTACCTTTACAAGTCCTATCTTAATCATCCATCTAACTGGAACTTCCTTTACCTCTTAATTAGAGGGTTAAATGGCATTCAATTTGTCTTGCTTGTATGGAACGCACTCTCTAAGCTTTACTCCAGTTATCTCAGGTAAAAATCTACCTGTGCGTTAGTTTCAAAGAGCAGCTCCANGCCACCATATATACATGTATTCATATAGGATCAGAGGTTTGGGGAGGGGGGGAGGGGTAATATAGGGCTGTCCCCCTGGCCACCATATATACATGTATTCATATAGGATCAGAGGTTTGGGGAGGGGGGGAGGGGTAATATAGGGCTGTCCCCCTGGCCACCATATATACATGTATTCATATAGGATCAGAGGTTTGGGGAGGGGGGGAGGGGTAATATAGGGCTGTCCCCCTGGCCACCATATATACATGTATTCATATAGGATCAGAGGTTTGGGGAGGGGGGGAGGGGTAATATAGGGCTGTCCCCCTGGCCACCATATATACATGTATTCATATAGGATCAGAGGTTTGGGGAGGGGGGGAGGGGTAATATAGGGCTGTCCCCCTGGCCACCATATATACATGTATTCATATAGGATCAGAGGTTTGGGGAGGGGGGGAGGGGTAATATAGGGCTGTCCCCCTGGCCACCATATATACATGTATTCATATAGGATCAGAGGTTTGGGGAGGGGGGGAGGGGTAATATAGGGCTGTCCCCCTGGCCACCATATATACATGTATTCATATAGGATCAGAGGTTTGGGGAGGGGGGGAGGGGTAATATAGGGCTGTCCCCCTGGCCACCATATATACATGTATTCATATAGGATCAGAGGTTTGGGGAGGGGGGGAGGGGTAATATAGGGCTGTCCCCCTGGCCACCATATATACATGTATTCATATAGGATCAGAGGTTTGGGGAGGGGGGGAGGGGTAATATAGGGCTGTCCCCCTGGCCACCATATATACATGTATTCATATAGGATCAGAGGTTTGGGGAGGGGGGGAGGGGTAATATAGGGCTGTCCCCCTGGCCACCATATATACATGTATTCATATAGGATCAGAGGTTTGGGGAGGGGGGGAGGGGTAATATAGGGCTGTCCCCCTGGCCACCATATATACATGTATTCATATAGGATCAGAGGTTTGGGGAGGGGGGGAGGGGTAATATAGGGCTGTCCCCCTGGCCACCATATATACATGTATTCATATAGGATCAGAGGTTTGGGGAGGGGGGGAGGGGTAATATAGGGCTGTCCCCCTGGCCACCATATATACATGTATTCATATAGGATCAGAGGTTTGGGGAGGGGGGGAGGGGTAATATAGGGCTGTCCCCCTGGCCACCATATATACATGTATTCATATAGGATCAGAGGTTTGGGGAGGGGGGGAGGGGTAATATAGGGCTGTCCCCCTGGCCACCATATATACATGTATTCATATAGGATCAGAGGTTTGGGGAGGGGGGGAGGGGTAATATAGGGCTGTCCCCCTGGCCACCATATATACATGTATTCATATAGGATCAGAGGTTTGGGGAGGGGGGGAGGGGTAATATAGGGCTGTCCCCCTGGCCACCATATATACATGTATTCATATAGGATCAGAGGTTTGGGGAGGGGGGGAGGGGTAATATAGGGCTGTCCCCCTGGCCACCATATATACATGTATTCATATAGGATCAGAGGTTTGGGGAGGGGGGGAGGGGTAATATAGGGCTGTCCCCCTGGCCACCATATATACATGTATTCATATAGGATCAGAGGTTTGGGGAGGGGGGGAGGGGTAATATAGGGCTGTCCCCCTGGCCACCATATATACATGTATTCATATAGGATCAGAGGTTTGGGGAGGGGGGGAGGGGTAATATAGGGCTGTCCCCCTGGCCACCATATATACATGTATTCATATAGGATCAGAGGTTTGGGGAGGGGGGGAGGGGTAATATAGGGCTGTCCCCCTGGCCACCATATATACATGTATTCATATAGGATCAGAGGTTTGGGGAGGGGGGGAGGGGTAATATAGGGCTGTCCCCCTGGCCACCATATATACATGTATTCATATAGGATCAGAGGTTTGGGGAGGGGGGGAGGGGTAATATAGGGCTGTCCCCCTGGCCACCATATATACATGTATTCATATAGGATCAGAGGTTTGGGGAGGGGGGGAGGGGTAATATAGGGCTGTCCCCCTGGCCACCATATATACATGTATTCATATAGGATCAGAGGTTTGGGGAGGGGGGGAGGGGTAATATAGGGCTGTCCCCCTGGCCACCATATATACATGTATTCATATAGGATCAGAGGTTTGGGGAGGGGGGGAGGGGTAATATAGGGCTGTCCCCCTGGCCACCATATATACATGTATTCATATAGGATCAGAGGTTTGGGGAGGGGGGGAGGGGTAATATAGGGCTGTCCCCCTGGCCACCATATATACATGTATTCATATAGGATCAGAGGTTTGGGGAGGGGGGGAGGGGTAATATAGGGCTGTCCCCCTGGCCACCATATATACATGTATTCATATAGGATCAGAGGTTTGGGGAGGGGGGGAGGGGTAATATAGGGCTGTCCCCCTGGCCACCACATGTACTCAAGCTTTTCAACAGGAGGGTCTGGAAAATCAACTACCGTCTAGCTATTAAAAAACAAGACTACTGGTACGCGCAAGATCGATAACTGATTTAATTCTCATAAGATTACCATCCGCCCCCTTCCTTATGAATAGGTATTACTTTATTAATACAATGCAACTGACGTGTAGTCGCAAGTTAGAAGACAATGCGTGATTACTCACAGCAGTAGGAGGCTGCTACTGCTCCCCAGCAAGGAGTCAACACAGCAGCGCGTAACCCGGGCTTAATTAGGGGTTATTGGCTGTCCACTTATGATCGGTATTGTTCGTCTTGATTGCAGCACACTTCCTACTCATTATTGGTTCGCCCACCTCTTCTTTAAATACTCTCTCAAACCTTTCCTCAGTCAGCCGAGAATGGAAACACGTTTATCTGCCGATAAACTACGTCGTTGATGTATTATTTGGCATCATTCTACAGTGGGTCATAAGGCTCTATCTATGATTTTTTTCGTCTCGCTTTTGACCAGATTAAGCTGAAGTTAGAAAACTAAATTTAATGAATAATTTTCTCACGTGCACGTATCCAGCTAATTTTACAACAATAACTACCACGGCACCTCCGCCATTTGCAATTGTAGACGAAGCATGTGTTTCCAACTGATAGGCCAATACAACTATACCAGACCCATTGCACGAGGAAAGACTGTTTATATTTAATGAATTAAAAACATTTGAGGATCGCGATTTTCTATTGATATACTATCGATGGTATCCCTGTATTAAATCATCCACTGCTACCCCCTCTATTGTAGTGTAGCATGACTCGTATCACAAGATGGCCTTAGAAATAAAGTAAGACAGGCCTACACTCTGATAGTTTTTAGTCTACTATCATTAGCCCTAATGCCATTTCTTGTCATTCATTCTAGAACTCTCTGAGCCATCGAAAAGTTATTTGCCAGGGCATAAATAGGCTACTTCTTAACGGATTTTTTTTATTTTCAGTGAGTCAAAAATTGTTCGAGGACGACTTTTGTCGTTATCGCCGTTTCTCGGACGTCATTTATATGGCGTTGAACGGCAGTCCCAGACAAAGGATCGGAAAGTTTCCAAATAAAAGAACTTATAAATGTTGCCACTAGCCAACATTATTGTTCCTAAGTAAAGAGAGGCGATAATGATCTGTTCTTTCTTCTAGCTTAGTCTGTCGACTAAAATGAACAAGGTTAGGCCTACAATGCAACCACCAATTATTACGACCATAATGAGGTTCTTTGCTACACTCCCTTTCTTCATGATCGCGAAAACCGTGGAGTGCTGTGTTTTAAATATATAAAAAGGGTCTCGCGAGGTGAAGCTATAATAATGAACTAAAAATATACGATGAATATTTAATAAACCATGAAGCACGTAGCCCATGCCTCTTCTTTGACCAACATCACATTTTTACATTCTTTGTTTTAATAAGAGGACGAACGTGGTCTAATTTGTCTTTTGGTAGTGATTTTGCTCGAAGTAGCGGAGTCAAGTAAATCGGTGATTTACCGTTGGTAAGAGTAGCAATCATCGCTCCTGCGTCCTCACCGATTACTTTCTAATCCCCCGTAATTAACGTAGTCAGGAATAAGCGCTGAAATAGGGGATTTTGTATCAGGGAAAATTTTAGTATTAATCTTATGTTATCATGTATCCGTATTATGTAATCATGTAACTCATTTTCCCAAGGCAACCACCAATTATGACGACCATTAATGAAGTTCTCTGTTACACTCTCTCCTCATGATCACTTGCTCGATCGTGAAACCCTGGAGGTGTTGGGTAAATATTTGGGGTAGTTAATTATAGCATGCTACACTCTCCTCATGATCACTTGCTCGATTGTGAAATCTGGAGTGAAACCCATGGTTTATCTAACAATGGTTTAAATAAATAAAAAGGGTGTCACGGAGGTGAAGCTGCTTAACTCATAAGAATAATGAACGAAAAAATACGATGAACATTTAATAAACCACGAAGCATGTATGTTTTGACCGTCATCGCCTTTTTTACATAAGATGTTTCAACAAGAGGGCAGATGTAGTCCAATTTGTCTTTTGTTGGTGATTCTGCTTCAGGTGGCTGAGTTTAGTTGATTTACCGTTGGTAAGAGTAGCAAACATCACTCCCCCGTCCTAACGGATTACTTTCCAACCCCCCATAATTAACGCAGCCAGGAATAGGCGCTGAAATAGGGGGTATTATATCAGGAATTAATTTTTCGTAATTATGTATCCGTAAAATAAGAATCGTTACATTATCACGTATATTTCCAGATGGAAAATATCATAATTTATGCACACTGATCGTATTATTAAGAGAATCTCCAGATGTAAACAAAGGTCAGTCAAGTTTCACTCATCCCAGGCTGCAGGGCAGATATGGAGAATTGAATGAAGCGCGAGTGATCTGGCAACCCTACAATTTTGTCATAATGATTTATGGGCAAACAATAGAAGCATGAAATTAACACCTTTTACAGTGTGAAGGACGACACCTTAATTGTGAGGCTTTTGTTTCTTCCCCTTGGTGGTAATTACAAAGCAAGTATATTGACGTAAGTGTTATCTGCTTGGTGAAGACTTTTGCGTGTTCAAAGGAACAATGGAAATGTCATTTCAAAACAAAGAGCCACATTGTCCTACTTAGGTGGCCAAAATATTGTCAATGAAACGCAAAAAAGACAAAATCACCAGCTATTACTGACTGAGTCTGACTCAAATGCAAAAAGGTACGCATGCACATGCAGCGACAAAGCACTATACTAAACTATACTAAACAATGAGATGTATAAAATGACTTATTGTACTATAAAACTCTACCCCTGCCCCAAACTTGTATATCATTACACACACAAGGCCACCCTATACCAGAGTTACAGACCGCTCTTTCGTCGTTTATATCAAATGAAAACTAGCTGATACCCATCGTATCAATCATTATACCATGATAAGAGATTAGCATACCAATTTATGGCCCCCAGCATGTGCATGCAACCTTTTCAGCTCTGACCACAAAACCTTGTGATTGGAGTTTACAATAAAATCATGTTTCAATGATCCAGGCACCCCACTCCTATAGCTATACTAATAAGCAACTGCTGTGGCAAAACGTCGAAACTGTCAACTTAAATACACAGCTGATCATGAATCAATGACCTAGATTATGTGTAAGTACTTTGCAGTCACAAGAGTCAATGTAGAAGTATTCAGAAAATAACCAATTATATCACATGTACAGTCACAACAATATTCTCTCCGCANCTATACTAATAAGCAACTGCTGTGGCAAAACGTCGAAACTGTCAACTTAAATACACAGCTGATCATGAATCAATGACGTAGATTATGTGTAAGTACTTTGCAGTCACAAGAGTCAATGTAGAAGTATTCAGAAAATAACCAATTATATCACATGTACAGTCACAACAATATTCTCTCCATGTATGTGTTTACTATACTGCACAGTGTGCCATGACTCAGAGCAGCATGACCTACTGTCTTACTGGGAAACTTACAGGAAGTCAAAAAAGAAACAGTAAAGACAAGGAAGTACATAGCGTCTTTCAGCCTGCACTCTGAGGGGGTATTGTGCAGCAGTTAATTTAACAGACAAATAAGATAATTGACAGCGTGTAAGGGCACTTCAATCTTAACTCTGTGTATTGTTCAGAAGATAATAGAGATAAGCCCACTCTAAGCAGCACAAGGACCATATACAGTAGGTAAACATTAGTTCACTTCCTCAAGTATATTATCAACAAGTGCTATTATCAATGGGCTTTACTGTTCTGTTTTATACATAGCAGTCAGTCTACTGTGTTTTTTACCAGGCCTACCATAATCAGTTCTTTCACTATACTATAGTACACTAGTCTAGCTAGTACACGTATGATCTTAAATATAGTTATATACAGTACGTATACAGTTAAGCTCAGAAAGAACGCTTCATATTAATTATCTTTTTGTTGCCTTTTGTTATACCAAAAGTAATTATTTAGTTAACAGAGATAATTATAGGGTACTAGAGCTGACACCTCTGTGGTTATATACAGTCTGTTTACACAGGGGATAACATCTCATGCTACAATGAGTAATCAAGCTATATGTACTGACCCAGTAACACAGTGAGCAAACATGCATTAATATATTGTGTGCAAGTAACACAATCCATTCATAAAAGAGGGGCAGCTTTATAAAAAGTAACCAGTAAGATGTTAAGCTATTGTAACCCTTTATTATCATCCAAATACTGAAAATGAGTTTTTTTCCTGCATCTAATTATTTAATAATACATCTTTCTTTGTGCTGACTTAAAACAATGAAAAAGCCCTCGAAAATATAAAATATCTGCATTTATATTTCTTCATTGCAATCTATAATCATACGCAACTCAGAGCTTTAATCACCAAGAATTAAAACAGTTCAATCACCAATCAGAAAGATATATTCAGGCCGATCACCAATATCACTATGCAAGAATTCCCGAATCACATTTCACGCAGAATATTGAGCTAAAATAACGCATCACGCTAAAAAAATAAGGCCAATCACGTGGAACGCAAAAGGAATTCCATACCCTCAATCATCAGTTTAATACCTATAGATTTCCCATTTACTATCTTACTAGACTTCATGTGTAAATATTGCATTATTGTAAAAATGTTTGTCCTTACCCAGTCAGTAAATAGCTGCAAAGCTAATGTTTCCCTTCAATTTATACCCGACATGAAATAAAATTTACTGTATTGTATTGTATTGTATTGTATTGTAATATTATATTGTATTGTATTGTATTGTATTGTATTGTATTGTACTGTACTGTAATGTGGCCTAATACACTTCAATGATCAGATGGGTACTCAAAACTGAGAGATTTAACCAGCTTCCTTAGTAAAATGTTCATGAAAGCTGATTCTATCTTCTGTCTCTCCCCAAAATTGATGATGCAACATATCAAGTTAACCAGAAAATTTGGGGAATATCCAGAGTTGTTGAAGAATATATCTGTTGTTTTCATTTAACTTACCTGTTTAAAAATCAACATAAATGTACAATATTACATATATCCTTTCAGCTGTGAGGTTGAGTGAGCTAACCAGGCTATCACTAGTATACACTGTAAATATACTATATTAATATTACATATATCCTTTCAGACCTATCCTGTTCTGAGGATGTATTTTAGCAACTCTTCTAATGTCAGCTGTGAGGTTGAGTGAGCTAACCAGGCTATCACTAGTATCCACTGTAAATATACTATATTAATATTACATATATCCTTTCAGACCTATCCTGTTCTGAGGATGTATTTTGGCAACTCTTCCAATGTCAGCTGTGAGGTTGAATGGGCTAACCAGGCTATCACTACTGCACATATTTTGAAACGTTTTCCCAACAACGCACTGGTGCATGCAGCCTATGACATGCGTGTGGTGGGACGCCCTCTCATCTACAGTATAGGTATCATCTGTAACTTTCTGGCCATTGCTGTCTTCTCACAAAGAGCTTTCCGTAGGACCTCAAGTTGTATGATCTTGACAGCAGTAGCTGTGGCAGACATCTTCATTTTAACCCATGGCTATTTCTACTGGGCAGAATATGACCTGCTCACACCCACTCTGAGCCATGATGAGTTCACATGTAAAGCTGTCACCTTCATAGAATACTTTGGACCAGAGCTGAGTGTATTTCTGCTGCTCCTCCTAGGAGCTGAGAGAGTCTTGAAGGCAGGTCACAGAGACCTCCATGAGAAGTACTTCACCCCATGTAGGACTGCTGTGGCTATAGTTGTATTGGTTGTGGTGTTGGTACTTCTGAACATCCCCGTGTTGACAGCACATATCTACCTGGAGGATCCCTGCCTGGGGATGGTTTGCTGGAACATACTGGAACACAATGGGGAGGAGGCCCTCAACTCCACCGATAAGAACTACTTCCTGTTCTACAGATACCTGGTGCTCACCCTCTACGGCCTCCTCCCATATGTGGGTCTGCCGCTGCTCAATGGATGGCTGTACTGGATCACACGTAAGCAGTACCGTAGCATCAATGACGACAAATTTGAGAGAATTCCAGACCCAGACCACCCTCACTATGAGGACGAAGAGCTGCTGGTACACACACAGAAGTTGGAGCATGATAAGCGTGAACTGACACGGCTGGTAATCCTGGTCACTGCATCATTTTGCCTCCTTACAATGGGCTACAACATCATCCAAGGACACCTGTATAAGATCCACAATGCAAAGACTGAGCATAAACAGGCAGTCAATGCCATGATCTACTCTGTGTTTGTACTGTTGTTTTATCTCAATCACGCCTCCAATTTCTTCCTCTACTGCCTCAGTTGTAAGGTGTACAGAGAAGAGCTGAAGGACATGATAATGAGGAAGACAAGGAAAACCAAGGCAATCCTCACTAATACCCTCCTCCATGCCACTAATAATGACAGACGTCTATAGAGTGACATGAGTTAAATGGAAATAACTTCATATAAGGCAGTCCTCACTGATACCCTCCTCCATGCCACTAGTAATGACAGACCTCTATAGAGTGACATGAGTTAAATGGAAATAACTTCATATAAGGCAGTCCTCACTAATACCCTCCTCCATGCCACTAGTAATGACAGACCTCTATAGAGTGACAGGAGTTAAATGGAATAAACCTCATAATTCATATAGAGGGAATCTAAAATATTTTTATTATCAGATATTTTAAAGGACATAATTTGATGTTGAACATGAATGTGACAACTTTTGATTGCATGACAATTATTTAGGTTAGTAAATTGTCAATTTTCAAAATGGCACACAAAACCCCCTACCAAGAGTTTCAATATTGCCAAACTTGAATGAAGAGTCAGAATCTTTGACAATGGACACCATGAACCACTTCCATTAACTTTATCATTAAAAATGAGGATTATAGTGATCAAATATTTTATCAGCTTCTGATAGATATGTATTATAAGGCAGAATCAGAATTATCCTTACATCCAACAACCAAAGCTTGAACTTTTTTTAATACTATAAAATATGATGTAACTATGAGTGAAGACAAGTATAAACTGTGGTGTGATTAAATCACTGGTCAAAATGCCAGCACATTACTACAGAATGGCATCGTCTTCTCAGACCAGTCTTCTAGTTCATCAACTATAAATACAGGGTTATAATATATGGGGTAGTTTTTCACTGAGGGACAGCAGAAATCGTCTCTCCGTCTCTACCTGGAACATACAGTAGTCTATAATTGTGCATTGTAACAATATGTAACTTTATTTACCTCACATAACCTGTTGAATAAAATATAACATGCATGCAGCACTGTGTGTAAAAAACTTTGACTCACTAATTTATGTGGTTGATAACAAAATTATCCCGGACAGGACAGATAAAGGTAACCCTAGTCACTCGATCACTCTCTCCATTGCACTGTCCCAGAGCATACCATGTTATCACCCAATCCAGATAACAGGATATATACTCTCCCCACCACACTTGAGGTCATATGAACAGGCAGTCATTACTGACACTATCTA
The DNA here is from genome assembly GCF_001039355.2 of Lingula anatina. The sequence continues at coordinate 28,145 of NW_019775926.1, read as the reverse complement.
GCAGAGGTGAGTATTATTTGTGTTCTGTGAAACTTTTTTTAACCACATAATTATGTAAAAGTAAGTCTGTAATAGCTATGGAATAAGTTAACTACTGTATAGTAATTATATCACAGCATAGAGGTTACCTCCACTGTACAGTACAATATAATCATCTTATGGACAAAAATAAGTTCTTACTAATGAACCAACAGACGCTTCTAAAAACATGATCTTTCAAATTGCTCCTTTTTTTCTGTCTTGCAAAACATGATTTAATCTGCTACAGTGGCATAGAAGCTCTCTCTCTGTCTCTCTCTCTCTCTTACACACACAAACACAAACACACACTCTCCCTCTTTAAACTCAACTTAATCAACTATATATAGAATCCAAAAGTCTGTAGCATTTGTTCCCTATACCCCCAGGTATGATAGCACCTGTTGTCCCCAGTGACATCTAGAGGACATGGATGGCTTAGATATCACAAATCTAGACCACTCTTACAACAACACATTGGAATATACGGCCCAGACCATAGAAGACAGAAATCTGGGCCATTCTTACAACAACTCACTGGAAAGTGCTGCCTACACTCTACGCATCATTGGCCGCCCTCTCATTTCAGTTGTTGGTATTTGCTGCAACATCCTGGCACTTGCTGTTTTCTCACGAAAACCTTTACATTGGGCCCCTAGCTGCATGATACTGAAGGGCGTTGCCTTAGGAGATATCTTAGTTCTAATTTGTGGATTTTTCTACTGGACTAACTATGACCTTGACATTCCTTCCATGACAGCCAATGAGGGTGTCTGTAAATTTGTGACAATCTCAGCGGAATATTTTGGTCCTGAGCTCACCTCGTCTCTTCTCATCCTGCTAAGTACAGAGAGACTTCTCAAAGCTGACTATTCTGATGCACATGTTGTCTATTTCTCTGTGAAGAGAACCGCAATAGCAATCCTATCCCTGGCACTGTTCTTTTTCTTCCTGAACATTCCAGTGTTAACTACACACATATTTCTAGAGCATCAAAATGGCAGTGGTAGTATCTGTTGGAACCTGTTCCACAGCACAGACAGTGTATTGTCTGCAGCAGACCGTCAGTACTACTCTGTGTATAGATATATAGTTCTGGTGCTGTATGGGGGGATCCCCTACATTGGACTGCCTATACTGAATGGATGGCTGCTGTGGAAGATGAGAGTCCGTCACAAACTGGTCAGTATAGATGTCCAGGTGACTGGCCGTATTCCTGACCCTCTACACCCCATGGACACAGAGGAGGAGGTCATGGTGGAGGCACGGAGAGGGGAANTCATGGGACGATTCCCAAACTCCATTGTACTAACTGTGGATCGATCTACCTCCAGTGGGATTCTCGCTAAATTGCAATCAACTGAAGTGGTTTAGATGTCTGTCACAGTTTTTGAAGCTGTTAGGGGGTAATTAATTATCATTGAGCAGCTTCAGTAGGCGTGCCAGACATCTAAGCCGCTTAATCTGAAAGCAATTTTGTGAGAAACCCCTCAGAGATGGACTGATCCTACAACTACACACTGGGCTGCTACCAATATTTCAGCTATTTTAACTTCTCAGTGAGATTTAGAACACACTGCATTCTAACTTACATTTCTCTGAGATGTGAACTTCATGTCCACAGGTGTAGAGGACAGTGGTGTTGTAGTGGACAGGTCAGCAAGGTCCACCTGGATACCTTGGTCCATTGTGTCCACTTGACCAGGTGAGGGCGGCACTGATCTACCCAATCTAAAGCAATATCATGTATGGTCAACCTAGATGGTCATTTCTACAAAGATTATTGCTACCATATACATAGTGTACATCATAGAGGGGACCATGGGGTGATTTTGTTACCTGTGAAAGCCACAGTATATTTTGTGAGATGCATGAAAGGTTTGAGAGAACAGTTTCATTAACTCTGTATGTATCAACTTGTATTTTATAAGCACTTGATAAAAAGAAAAACAATAATTTAAAAATGAAAGGTTTGTTTTATTCTGAATAACTCATGAAGCACCCTATTCCTGTGACCTGTTAATGCAGCTTTTTATTCTACATCAAACAGAGCACTGAAGACTGCTATTCAGCTATGATGGGAGGAATTTATCTACTTCAAGGAATTATTTGACATCTGGATATAATTAGTCTTGAACAAAAGAATACTAGACACTTTACTGAATGCAACACATAGGTTCAGGATAATATGATATACTGTATGGGTGATTTACAAGTTCAAATAGACCTTTGACAAGGATGGTCTTACTTTTTTACTGTCCTCATGGAGGAATTTATTCTCTGGAGTTCCTTTGTCTTGGTCAAGTTAACATTAGATATTACTGGACTCAGCAGGAAATGGGAAGCTGAAACTGGCATCATTAGTCACCAAGGGTTGAATCAACAATGGCACCAGACAGACAGACAGACAAATATTTGAGTCAAAATCAACACAATCACAACCAAGCACAATCACAATTAAATCTCAACAACAGCAATGGCATTAAAAAGGAAGTACTTCATACATTTTTGTATTACAGTTAAAATAACAAATGATGAAGGTAATTCCATCATAGGTTGTGAAAATTTTTCTGCCATGTCAATGATTTTAATAGCTTTAAGCAAGAGATAAGTACTTCAGTTATTCACCTTTGGTTTGAACTGTGTTTCTTGGTTTCCTTGTAGTATGAGCCTGCATCTGAGCAGCCCCATGCCTCACATATTTCTGTTCCCTACTACGGCTTTCAACAGCCTCCACTGCAGTCAGCTCTTCAGTGGGATCTGCCTGGCGCAGTCTGCCCGTCATGTCATCTGCCTGGCGTAGTCTGCCTGTCATGTCATCTGCCTGGCGCAGTCTGCCTGTCATGTCATCTGCCTGGCATAGTCTGCCTGTCATGTCATATGCCTGGCGCAGTCTGCCTGTCATGTCATTTGCCTGGCGCAGTCTGCCTGTCATGTCATCTGCCTGGCGCAGTCTGCCTGTCATGTCATCTGCCTGGCGCAGTCTGCCTGTCATGTCATTTGCCTGGCGCAGTGGATAAGACGGTTCTACATACTGATACCTTCGCACTAAAAAACAACAAGCACCCCATTTAATTAAAACATTTCAGTATTTGTACTACATATCACACAAGTGGAAAATAGCACATGTATTAAAAACACTAAAATAGCCTTAATAGGACAAACAACTATATCCTGTCACTACTCCAAAAGCAGAGAACTCTCACCTGGAAGTCTTGACCTCTGGGGCCTGACAACACCACGACCACCAACCAGAAAGCTGGCTGAATTCTCAGCAATATTTTCATGATTTTGGTCAATTTTGTAGGTTGTGTCACAATGAAGGGCCTCTGTTACTGGTTGAGATGAATCCTGACCTACTCCATTTCTTGGTCCTTTATCTGCACCTCTTTCATCTACCAATAATCCTTCATTAGAAAAAAGATTATCCTTTGGATTTTTCTCCATCTAGAAAATAAATAAGAGCATAAAATAAATTAAAAAACTATGACATAAAATTCCATAAACTTTTTTTAATCATTTGACAAAACAAAGACAGTAGAAAAAGATTTATTGTATTGTGGGAACCAATACCTAACCTTGACGAATCTCAGAAACCCTCAGAATTGAATTAAAAATGCGGAATTCTGCTTTTCCATGGAAAAGCTCATGTCTGGGTGAAATGAAATCCCTGTGCACTTTGATATAATAGGACAAACTTAACAAAAAGTCGATGCAATTCTCCATATTTTTGTAAGCTCTTTGACCAATGAAATTACATCATACTTTTACCCGTGATGGCCTCATATTTAATTTCTTATAAAGTTTCTTGTAAAACATTGAAGAATTGTTAAATAAATTACCAAAATAATTTAAAGCCAATAAAGTGTTAGTGGGGGGGGGGGGGGGCAATGAAAAAGGAAAAAAAAAAAAGCGTTAAAAAAGGGGATATTTTTTAATTTTTCAAAAANTGATAGGACGATTCCCAAACTCCATTGTACTAACTGTGGATGGATCTACCTCCAGTGGGATTCTCGCTAAATTGCAATCAACTGAAGTGGTTTAGATGTCTGTCACAGTTTTTGAAGCTGTTAGGGGGTAATTAATTATCATTGAGCAGCTTCAGTAGGCATGCCAGACATCTAAGCCGCTTAATCTGAAAGCAATTTTGTGAGAAACCCCTCAGAGATGAACTGATCCTACAACTACACACTGGGCTGCTACCAATATTTCAGCTATTTTAACTACTCAGTGAGATTTAGAACACACTGCATTCTAACTTACATTTCTCTGAGATGTGAACTTCATGTCCACAGGTGTAGAGGACAGTGGTGTTGTAGTGGACAGGTCAGCTAGGTCCACCTGGATACCTTGGTCCATTGTGTCCACTTGACCAGGTGAGGGCGGCACTGATCTACCCAATCTAAAACAATATCATGTATGGTCAACCTAGATGGTCATTTCTACAAAGATTATTGCTACCATATACATAGTGTACATCATAGAGGGGACCATGGGGTGATTTTGTTACCTGTGAAACCCACAGTATATTTTGTGAGATGCATGAAAGGTTTGAGAGAACAGTTTCATTAACTCTGTATGTATCAACTTGTATTTTATAAGCTCTTGATAAAAAGAAAAACAATAATTTAAACATGAAAGGTTTGTTTTATTCTGAATAACTCATGAAGCACCCTATTCCTGTGACCTGTTAATGCAGCTTTTTATTCTACATTCTTTGTGATACAAAGTCATTATTCTCGGTGATTCATGATTTTCAAGATTTTCAATGCACATCATCAGTGAGATCTAAATAAACTTTACTGTGATTTGATGATTTCATTTAACATGGACTAAGATGACTGCCCCTCCCCCCACCCCCCTCCCCCCCCTTCCACCGTGACCCTCATCATACACATCAAACAGAGCACTGAAGACTGCTATAGTTATCAGCTATGATGGGAGGAATTTATCTACTTCAAGGAATTATTTGACATCTGGATATAATTAGTCTTGAACAAAAGAATACTAGACACTTTAATGAATGCAACACATAGGTTCAGGATAATATGATATACTGTATGGGTGATTTACAAGTTCAAATAGACCTTTGACAAGGACGGTCTTACTTTTCTACTGTCCTCATGGAGGAATTGATTCTCTGGAGCTCCTTTGTCTTGGTCAAGTTAACATTAGATATTACTGGACTCAGCAAGAAATGGGAAGCTGAAACTGGCATCATTAGTCACCAAGGGTTAAATCAACAATGGCACCAGACAGACAGACAAATATTTGAGTCAAAATCAACACAATCACAACCAAGCACAATCACAATTAAATCTCAACAACAGCAATGGCATTAAAAAGGAAGTACTTCATATATTTTTGTATTACAGTTAAAATAACGAATGATGAAGGTAATTCCATCATAGGTTGTGAAAATTTTTCTGCCATGTCAATGACTTTAATAGCTTTAAGCAAGAGATAAGTACTTCAATTATTCACCTTTGGTTTGAGCTGTGTTTCTTGGTTTCCTTGTAGTATGAGCCTGCAGTATCTGAGCAGCCCCACGCCTCACATATTTCTGTTCCCTACTACGGCTTTCAACAGCCTCCACTGCAGTCAGCTCTTGGATGGGATCTGCCTGGTGCAGTCTGCCTGTCATGTCATCTGCCTGGCGCAGTCTGTCCGTCATGTCATCTGCCTGGCGCAGTCTGCCTGTCATGTCATCTGCTTGGCGCAGTGGATAAGATGGTTCTACACACTGATACCTTCGCACTAAAAAACAACAAGCACCCCATTTAATTACAACATTTCAGTATTTGTACTACATATCACACAAGTGGAAAATAGCACATGTATTAAAAACACTAACATAGGACAAACAACTATATCCTGTCACTGCTCCTAAAGCAGAGAACTCTCACCTGGAAGTCTGGACCTCTGGGACCTGACAACACCACGACCACCAACCAGGACGCTGACTGAATTTTCATGATCCCTGACATTACCACGACCACCAACCAGAAAGCTGGCTGAATTTTCATGATCCCTGACATTACCACGACCACCAACCAGAAAGCTGGCTGAATTTTCATGATCCCTGACAACACCACGACCTCCAACCAGGACGCTGGCTGAATTTTCATGATTCCTGACATTACCACAACCACCAACCAGAAAGCTGGCTGAATTCTCAGCAATATTTTCATGATTTTGGTCAATTTTGTAGGTTGTGTCACAATGAAGGGCCTCTGTTACTGGTTGAGATGAATCCTGACCTACTCCATTTCTTGGTCCTTTATCTGCACCTCTTTCATCTACCAATAATCCTTCATTAGAAAAAAGATTATCCTTTTGATTTTTCTCCATCTAGAAAATAAATAAGAGCATAAAATAAATTTAAAAAACTATGACATAAAATTCCATAAACTTTTTTTAATCATTTGACAAAACAAAGAGAGTAGAAAAAGATTTATTGTATTGTGGGAACCAACACCTAACCTTGACGAATCTCAGAAACCCTCTGAATTGAATTAAAAATGCGGAATTCTGCTTTTCCATGGAAAAGCTCATGTCTGGGTGAAATGAAATCCCTGTGCACTTTGATATAATAGGACAAACTTAACAAAAAGTCGATGCAATTCTCCATATTTTTGTAAGCTCTTTGACCAATGAAATTACATCATACTTTTACCCGTGATGACCTCAAATTTCTTATAAAGTTTCTTGTAAAACATTGAAGAATTATTAAATAAATTACCAAAATAATTTAAAGCCAATAAAGTGTTGGGGGGGGGGGCATGCAAAAGTGACAAATAACAAGCGTTAAACAACGTGATATTTTTTATAATTAACTTTAATTTTTCAAAAGACACACCAGAACACAAGTAATTTCTTTACTGCAGCACTCTATAGAATCCTTTTCATGTGAAACTAGTTACTAATTGCTGCAAATCAAGTCATGATTCATTTATAAACTCGCACCAACCTTTCACAAACATTCGTCTGTCAACGCGCTGCATTACGGCCGACAGGGGGTGCCGCATCAAGAAGACCACAAGACAAGCCCAAGTAACATCCAGGACTGCACTGCAAGGCGTTCTTGAAAATCCAGCGTTTATTATCCAGTGGCGGATTTAGAGGGGCCCCCTGACCCCTCTTTCGGTTTCTGAAAAATATACCATACCAATACCCCCCTCTTGAAATTGGAATTTTGACTAGCTGAATCATACGTCTAAGCCGTACCTACCAAAGGGCACCGTTTCCCCTCCAAAACACCAATAATTTTTCGGGGCCCTTTAGCAGGCCCGAACCACACGCCAAGGGCAACAGTCAAAAAATCGCCTAAACGATTGGTTAAATTTACATTTTCCAAAGAGGACCAAACTGGTAAATTGTAGAATTTTCTTAATCATCGGAGAAAAAGGCAAATATCGGAAATCTTCTTAGACTTGCAAAGAATCCTCAAAGAGACTGGTTTGTAAGATTAAAAAGAGAGGAATTTCAGAAGAAATATTTTCCAAAAGAATTTTATATTCAGATCCATGCTGATATTTAAGCAGCAACTGATAAGGAAATTTAATTTCATATTTGGAATTTTTTATGCTGATTGTAGGCTGCCCTTTATACCACGCAATTTTAAGATTTGGAAAATCTTTTGTATGCTGATCTCACACCAAGAATTGACTGATGTAAGAAAACAATGAAGGAGAACAATTTTTTATTTCCCCTACATTTTTGGGACTGGAAAATCTCTGGTATAATCAGTACACGTAAGAAATACAACAGATGATCTTTGGTCTCTTTGCTTCCCCCCCCCCTCCCTCTCTCCCCCCCCCCCCCCCTCCTTCCATTCCAAAGACCTTGTGCAGACAGTTAAAAAGACGAACAGTCTTTTTTATGTCTAATGTTTGTATATACACACGTACATGTAGTAGCCTAATACAACACCATTTTAGAAAAACTTCATTTCTAAATACAAACAGGAAAAGCTGTCCAGCCAAGGGTTTAAGTGTTAAAATGGCGTTTCTCAAACCAGCTATTTAACTTCCCTTTATACCATGCAATTTTAAACGCTATTTTCTACACCGGCGTTAAGAGAATTTGACCACCTGTTAGGATGAGGATAATGTCCTTTAAAAAACTGGACCCAGATATTCAGCTGAGTAAATTACAATTTCTATTTCAATCAATGAAATGACTGAGTTAGCATAAACGAAATTAATCTTTGTCTATGTTTTTATGCAGTGCAAAGATTTGATAACGGCCAACAAACGGTCAGCTAGAGAGCGGCCTACTTGTCATGGTAGAGAGCGGCCTACTTGTCATGGTAGAGAGCGGCCTACTTGTCATGTGTGAGTTGCGGCGAAAATATCCGCCTCTCCTAACTTTGAAGTGTTTGCTAAATTTCATGTATCGTTAATCAGGAACTAAATATATTCATTTATGTATTTAAATGTTTTTCATTTTCAACGAGGAGTTTTGTTAATTATTCTGCGCATATATTTATTTGGTCATATGAGAGTGCATGTATGTGATCACAGCTTCAAAGTTGGGGGGGGGGGGCTTTTCTGAAAAATGTCTCCCTTGACCCCCTTGATAAGTTGACCAAATTAATCTTAAAATACCATAGCACAGAGTGTCGATCTAATTTTGATTTAGAGTGGACCCTTGCCGGCCAAAAATTAAAGGTCAGTCCGTTGTAACTTTACCTTCAAACTCTCCACATACCCCTGATACATTTGATATATATGATGATAATATAGCATTACAATATCTCGCTGAAAACAGGAGGCCATAAACATGAACTTGAAAGTTTCTACAAATACAATGAGATCCACGCAAACGAAATTAGTTTTGCGATGTATTTAATTCATCTTTAGCTTCAAACAAGTACTACAAGATAATTTACTGATTCAAAGCAGGCGTAGGTCGTAGTCTGCAGTAATCTGTCTGACGGGAATTATGTGATGTGAAACCCAACGAACTCCGCACTATGAAGGCCTAGAGTTCCCAGTCATCTTTGTATGGCATCTCAGTCAATGGTTTTCACGTAACAGTTTTACATAAGACTCAAAGCTCGTGGTGTTGTTGTTCACAGATCTGACTACCGATACCTTAGTAGGCTACTGCCTTGTCGTAGACTAAGACCCACCAAGACTTACGAACAAGTCGACTTAAGAACAGTCTGTTGGGACAGAAGTTAGTCGTACCTCTGGAACCTTTTGTTATATACCAAATGAAGCCAACGTTTATCAGGAATTGCAGGATGGCGGCCTGTTGCTGAAGAGCATTATAAAAAAATCAAACCTTTTATTCAAATGTCATTTCTGTGTTATTTCTTAATAAGTAATTATTAAATTCTTAATCATTTCTTAATAATAATAATAATAATAATAATAATAATAATAATAACTTATTGAGACTGTAACCCAGTGGGTTGAAGTTGTACATAAAATGATAAGAGCATTGTAATGGTAATAAAATTATTAATATTTGTATGAAACTTAATTAAAAGACTGCTTCTTGACCTCAAAACTGCTCTACAAGGGATAAAATAATATATCTTACTATTGGAAATTTAGAAGTGCATATGGAATAAAGGAGCATCGAAATCCTCCGGTCTTAAATTTTGGCACATTATATCATTATATCTATATATATTGTTTGATCTTAAAAGACGATTCCAGGATTGCTCAATTAAAATGTGATTCAGTTCGTCAGAGGGTTCAGTTATTTGGTAAAAGAAAGATTCGTTTCTCTAAAGTTCTAATATTTTCCAGGTTCAGAGCTTCATCATAGCGTAACTCAGGGGAAATATTCTACAATGCACCACTTTGAACTTACTTGTTTTGGACCACTACTAGGCACTAGTAGGCACTAGTACATGTACATACTGTATGACCCACTAAACCACCGAATTTTGGTCTTAAAAAAGTCATCCATTTTTATCACCATTTTCACAAGTCTAAAAACAATAGTCTTTTTCCAGCCCCCCCCCCCTTCATAGAGAAAAAGGTAAAAAGTAAAAAAAAGATGACATTTGAGAACAAGTTGCATCATGCAAGTTGTGCAAAAGTGCACGGTGGGCATCCCCCTTCCCCCAGCAAACTATTTGCAAACTTCTGAAAACGATGATAAAATGGATGAGCCCTTACGAACAATCTCACGGAACATAACCCAATCGTAACTCTCTGCCTCTAATGGATGACCCCTTACGAACTATCTCATGGAACATAACCCAATCGTAATTCTCTGCCTCTTACGGATGAAACTTATTCGTAACTCTCTGCCTCTAATGGATGACCCCTTACGAACTATCTAACGGAACATAACCCAATCGTAACTCTCTGCCTCTAATGGATGACCCCTTACGAACAATCTCACGGAACATAATCGTAACTCTCGGCTTCCCTGTTTAGTTGTATACTAAATTGGCATAAAGCAACCGTGAGTCAAAGATTGCTGGATGTTTGTTGTGCCGATGGAAAGAACCGGTAGCCACCTTTAGGAGCGTTGTAAACCAATAAGACTTTGTATTGGAATGCAATCTTTATTTTAACTAAATTTTAAGGTTTACAACTCAGATTTTCTATGCTCTACCAATATATATATATATATATATATATATATATATATATATATATATATATATATATATATATATATATATATATAGTTTTGTTTTGTTTTGTTTTGTTACAAATGAAGATGTTTTATTCCGTTTCTTAATATTAATATCCCGCTTTATCCCGGAGTGACACTTAATCGCTCCACTTAAATACCTTTTTTCAAGATGGGGCTTTATTTTAGAACTGTTTACTGGCGTTTTGTTTTTTATCATCATTATTTCATAATTTAACTTCTGAATTGACACGATGCTGCTCATTATAATATGGCTTCTGATCAAAACAACTTCACCAGAATCCCTGCAACTGTTGTGTGACGCACGCCGAGACGAACCCCCGCAGTTATCGCAAGATGTCGGGCAACCTTTCACGAGAAATGTGCAGTATTTAACTGAACTACAGCAGCAAGGTGTCAGTACTTCGAGCCGTAAAGTCTCTAGGGCTACCACTTTTCCAGTGAAAATGTTCGCGTACCTGAAGATGTCGATGGTATTTCTCTGCTACTGTATCCTGCCCTATGACGGTGTTGTGGACAGCAGTCGGTTGAAGGCAGAGGACCGATCTTCTCTGGGCGGAGGAGAACACGGGTCATCCATGGGTGGCTCTAACCCGCCTGTTAACCGGTGGTTATATGGCAGCAAGATATCCATGACGTCCTGGTACCGCTTCATTATCCACTGTTCCACAGACTCATTGTGCTGTTTGTTTGACGACTGCTGCTATGACGTGACCCAGCACTGTGACAGTAGTCAGAACAGTAGGGTATTGGCCGCTCCACCCCTGGGGCTGTCACCAGGGAATGGCAGTGGTCATATGTCAGAGGACAGCAGTCAGAACAGTAGTGTATTGGCTGCTCCACCCCTGGGGCTGTCACCAGGGAATGGCAGCGGTCATATGGCAAAGGACAGCTCTAGTCGGGACAAGGGTGGCGACATTTCACAGGTAGAGCATACTGTACAGCATGCTGGCCGTAATAATGCTAGTTTCATGACATGCACACCAATTCAGAAGATTGCTCTATCCACAGTTGGTCGTTTGTCAAGTTTTCCGAGAATTTCCAAGGCCTTCGTTAACCACGTGTACCCAGTATGGACGCTGGCTCGATGCCCGGACGCCTGGCGAAACAGCAACGTCAAGCAGAAATGTGTCAACAACACCAGGGCGGACTTTGAGACCTTCCTCCCCGTCACAGACGCCAATGGTGTGACGTACGCTAACAAGTTCTGTGCGCTGTGTCACGGGATCAGGGACAGCGTTCAGTGGCACGTGCAGGTGGAGTGCATGCTGACACCCGTGGAAGAGTTCCTGAATTGTACGTCGTGGCAATGCATCCTAGATATGATTCTCCATCGGTATGATTGCTTTGCGTTGTTAAAACCGAGCAGTCACCCTAAGCCGAGGTTCTGTTTCCCCCCGGTTAACGCTGATGACATGGAGCCCTGTTATTTTGAACTGGTCAACAATACGCTGCACGTGGCGTCCAGACTGCGTGCCTCTGACGTGCAGTCGTCTCTACGTGACACGTGTCTCTCTTACACAGCGGTGACACAGACAGGTGTAAAGCATAATATCCAGGTGTATAAGAACTACCATTGTATGCTGTGTTATACCGGGATTATTTACCAAAACGGTAGGTGGATGTTGTTATATATATTACTATTGTATGCTGTGTTATACCGGGATAATGTACCAAAACGGTAGGTGGATGTTGTTATCTTTATTACCATTGTATGCTGTGTTATACCGGGATTATTTACCAAAACGGTAGGTGGATGTTGTTATCTTTATTACCATTGTATGCTGTGTTATACCGGGATAATGTACCAAAACGGTAGGTGGATGTTGTTATATTTATTACCATTGTATGCTGTGTTATACCGGGATAATGTACCAAAACGGTA
>NW_019775926.1:0-11147 GCF_001039355.2 Lingula anatina | reverse complement strand
AGGATCACAACTTTATTTCAGGATCATACCCGTCACTTATCAAGAAGTACACACCCCCAAGTTTTAGTTCTTTACTAAGGATCACAACTTTATTTCAGGATCATACCCGTCACTTATCAAGAAGTACACACCCCCAAGTTTTAGTTCTTTACTAAGGATCACAACTTTATTTCAGGATCATACTCGTCACTTATCAAGAAGTACACACCTCCAAGTTTTAGTTCTTTACTGAGGACCAGGGACGACAGCGATGAGGCAAGCTTGGGCAAGGTGAGTATAGGCACAGCGCATGCGTGAACGTCGCCAAGCCGTCTGGTGTATGCTAGCCTACGTGACGCCACTGTAAAAGTGAAATTTCTTGCGTTCGCTGTCTGACCCGTTAATGCGCCAAGAATTAGAATTCAAGGACACTTACATATAACATATATTTATTAACAAATATGATTTGATGAAAACGTACTTTTCTCGGGTTTTAGGCGAGCCAGCCCTGCCCAGTAGGCTACATGTCAATTGGTGAAGTGTGCAGTCCTATCTTACACGCTTTCGAGCACGTGTCCTATCAAGTGGAGTTTATCTTCGCACCTGATGGTTGGAACCTTACTGAACGCCTAGTCTATTACATTTGTGACAATATTGATATCAGTATAAGGCACATACCTTTAGCTTCGAAGGTTTCTCTGATGGGTCATCACGACTGCAGAGTACAGATGGCAGAAGAAGGATCGGCTCTCAGTATCGTGTATGTGGCAAGGATTTCCAAGAATTCCCCCAGCGTCTCCTACATCGAGGGTTGGAAACAGTAGTATGTCTGCTGCCATCCATAGATAGGTTTCTGGAGAAGCGTGCCATCAAGCTGGCTGAGGGAGATCTGCGGCTGGTCGCAAGACCACGTGCTGCCGACATGTGTGGCAATGGCGGCAATAAGACGCGGTCCACTGAAGTCCTAGACGGCGCCACACCCACCAAGACCGCGTCCTCTTCTGTGTCTCCGGCTCTCCACATTTATATCACACTTTACCCCCAGGTTGTGTTCTTGTCTTTAAGCTTTACCGTCATGTGAGTAAAATACAGGGTAGAAACCCACCGAATACCGAACTGAGCAAAAACGGGGTATGATACGTATAAAACCGAACTGAGCGAAAACGGGGTATGATACGTATAATACCGAACTGAGCAAAAACGGGGTATGATACGTATAATACCGAACTGAGCAAAAACGGGGTATGATACGTATAATACTGTAACGTTGTAAGGTAAATGACTTACACTTTCACTAATTGCAAGTAATAATTAAAGACGATTCAAACGAGTGGAAGGTTAAGGAGTTATTGAGTGTAAGTTTAATTTCTCTAAGAGTCAACAAGTGTACTTTTTTTTCGTGGTAGGAAAAAAGGAACATTTTTAAGTCACATATACTTCGATTTGACAGGTTAATTCAATATATTTGCAAATTTCGGACACGTGTAAAACACATGCAAACTAAGGATGGATATGGTCCAAGCATAAGCAATTCATATGATATTTTAAATATTATAAACTGCAAACAAGTGTCTTAGAAATTACCAAAAAAAAGGAAATGTTGAATGGTGGTTTGCAACACGAGAGTGGAAAATTCCTTGTATAATCACGCAAAGACAATGGAAAGAAAAGTAAATGCATGATCCGAACTGTGAAATTCCGCATAAATACTTGTGAATTTGTATGAAAAAGAAAGTCGGTGAATAAACGTTCGAAAGCTCCAGACCGTCGTTATTTGCCGCTATAACAATACGTACGTATTGGAACTGAGTCTGTGAACTGTAGACACCCACCATACTTTGTAGCCGTGCAAACTGAATTCTCATATTACATATGGTTGCCGACTTCCACGAAAATTCTTGGGTTGGCACTTTATTTTTACGTTTTCGGTTAGGACTCCACTGAATTCGTCACCGGTCAGATAGAGGAAATCAAGGTCAGATAGAGGAAATCAAGGTCAGATAGATGAAATAAACCCAAACGAAACCTAACCAGTGCCGCGTTTTGCCGATATAAATGGGGTCTCTTATGGCTGTGTGGTCAAAAGTCATCTCTGTCAGTTCACTGAATTTTAATTTGTATAATCACGAAGAACGATGTTTGCAACGCTTTATGAGATGAAACGTGTTTAAAAAAGCATATTTTGATTTAAATGCAACAGTTTACCTGTGACAGATCCATTGTTGACATAAGAGAATCTTAACATCTGAATATTTGCGTGCTTGATTGAATTTATTAGCAGTTTAATTACAATACAGAAATAAGATGGCATCCCGCGTGCAATATAAAGCTTACATTTACTATAGCCTTTGTGTAGCACTTTTACGCCAGAGTTGCCCTTGTAAAGTACGTTGATGCAAATAAGCTGCTGTGGTTTTAAGTTTTTTGTTTTTAGAGTATAGGCCTATTAGATGACATGCAAAAGCTTTGACAATATTTATGCCTCCACGCCTATATTAAATATTTGATGTCAAAATGTTATCAAACCTGGATTTTAAAGATTGCAGGATGTCACAAATTAGCTGCAAGTTTTCATGCCTTAGATGATAGTCCACTTAAATATTTTTAAGTCCAAACGTATCTTTGTTTTCTTGTTCTTAAATTTGTCTTTATTCTGAGCAGG
Source organism: Lingula anatina (assembly GCF_001039355.2). The sequence goes on along the minus strand of NW_019775926.1, from coordinate 8,506 downwards.
CCGAAATTCATTTGCTTGATTCTGAATTGCCAGCGCCGTGAAAAATGTTTTTAACCCATAATGCCACTAACAAGGTTTCATTGAAAGCTGCTCTAAAATAACCTCTAAATTAACTAATTAACTTAACATATATTCAAAGCAAAGCATCTTTTCAGGAAGACCTTATAAAGAAAACAAAAGAAATATATAGATAAATTTCCCAAAAGTTATTTAAAGAGTTTGGATAGGCTGTTGTAGTTACTGGTATGTTAACAATTTGAAAAGTTCATTTCATGGAGATTTTAAGTTTAGGTAGTAAGACAGGTAGTGTGAAGCATAACATTGTTGTTGTCCGTAGACGGGAGTCCCTTCACTGTGTCCTTCTCTGCAAACTGGACGATGTAATAGTTGATGTCGTCAACAAGGCTTGTCGACGGGACGCTATGAAACCCAGCGTCGCGTAAAACCTGCAACAAGCCCGCGGCTGCACCGGCGACGAGAGGGGACGCCATTGACGTCCCACTTTTCTCGGTCCAACCGTTGCTGTTTGCGTAGTTGGCGGCTCTTATTTTCCTCCCAGGAGCGTAAATATCGACGCATGATCCGATGTTACTGAACGAAGCCACGTAATCATCTATCTGGGTGGCGCCAACTGTGAGGGCTCCGCTTACGCTTGCAGGGGATTTATCACACGCATCAGCCTGGCCGTCATTTCCAGCGCTGACTACCACTGGAATACCTGCATCTAATACAGCGTACACGGCGTCATTAAAAGAAGAAGAGTACGGACCACCCAGTGACATGTTAATGACTGAGAGACGCTTGTTCTGTTGAACCCGTGACTTTATCCAGTTCAGTCCTGCCAGGATGTCCGAAGTTGAACATCCCCGTCGTGCCGCATACCTTGACGGGGATAAGGGTGACCTCCTTGGCTGCTCCATAGGTGGCGCCTCCTAAGGTACTTGCCACGTGGGTACCATGACCTTGGGAGTCTCTGCTGTTAGAAAAACGACTCGCGTGCCAACCTGGAATAAGAACACACAGCCAGATCTTTGATTAGCATTGGCCTCCTGATTTTTGTCTTGTGCTTACTTACCCCCCCCCCCCCTCTCTCTCTCTCTCTCTCTCTTCTCTCTCTCTCTCTCTCTCTCTCTCACACACACACACACATATACACACACCCCGTCTCTCTCTCTCTCTCTCTCTCTCTCTCTCTCTCTCTCTNCAGTATTTTCATCTCATTTATTAATTAATCCACTTATTTATTTATTTATTTATTTTTAAACTTAGTTATCAATTTATTGTGTCTCAAGACGGTCATGTTGGACTTTTCAATTAGCTATTTCCAAATCAGGGCTAGCTTGATCGCTTTGAAATGATAAATGATTTCGGTATGTAAAAGAGGCAAGTGTAAACATCTTACAGGTTTTACAGCTCAACTTCATCAGAAGTTCATAACTATAAACAATCTCTCTCTCTCTCTCTCCGACACACTCGCGCGCTCGCGCGCACTCACACACACACACACACACACACACCTACCGTCTCTCTCTCTCTCTCACTCTCTCTGTCTCTCTTTCTCTCTCTCTCTCTCTCTCACACACACACAAATATACACACACCCCGTCTCTCTCTCTCTCTCTCTCTCTCTCTCTCTACACACACACACACACACACACACACACACACACACACACACAAGCATCCCCCTCTACCTCTCTATCTCTCTCTTCTGTTATTTAAGTTAAATTCAACTTACCTGGCAGAACTCTTCCTCCGAAGTCACTGTGACCAGGGTTAATTCCCGTGTCAACGACGTAGGCGTCTATATCAGAGCTGAGAGCCCAGGTGGCAAAACGGTCATCATCCTCATAGTGGTCAATTCTGTCTAAATTCTGCATAAAAAAGTACGGAATTCATATCAAAATACATCTTTCTTTTCTTGGTGGATATCAGTGATGTTGTTTCTTATATAATAACAGGGTAAAATCAGTTGTACTCAAAAGAGAGACTGTATGCCGTATGCAGTATATAGTGTCCTAAAACACACAAACACACACAAAGAAACTCAAAACATACACATACACATGTGATGATATTTACCCATGTTTCATCAGCCGGGAAATACCCTTCACAATGACTTAGATCTACCGACATTTCCTTAGCTTGTTCGATTTCTTCAATATCGCCAGTAAGTTGGCGAAGCAGTTGAAGGTCACTAGAAACAAAAATGATGTACTTCAGTAATAATGATAATTAAATTTCAGATATCAGGACAAAATGTGCATATTTCAAATAAATTTGTTTGGGATTTCTTCCCAAAATATTAGCATCAAATAAAGTTGAACTGTGATATCTGAAATATCATAAAAAGATGAAGAAAATATCATTAATATTGTAAGAAAAATAAGAAAATAATCAAATAACGAATATTATACCAAATCAAATGGTCACGTAAGTCTGAACCAGTGTTCTCCATGGAAAAGGAGAGAGTTGACGAAAATCATACCTAGCATTTATATCCCTAAGAATGACGTAGCTGCTTTTTCTGTTGAACTTCACTCTTTCTTTGGAACCTTTTCCTTTCAGGATGCGACGAACTGTAAGGGGAATATGATTTAAAACTGTACATTGTAAGTGTAAAACGGGCAGGTAGAATATATTGATTATGAAATAAGATATTTTATAACCTAATCTCGATATTTAAAACGACAAAAGACTTAAGAGTACGGTTAACTGCATCTTATAGCAGACACATCTGCATACAGATTATAATTGATTTTATACTATCTTGTAATCTGTTCTTATATCGTTTTGAAAGTAATCTATTAAGTAATTCATTTTCTTTTTGGTTTAAAAAATCTTATGTACCCTATAAATCGCGAGTAAAACAGGTATGCCTTTTAGTAAAGACTATGTAACTAGTTTTGGCACCAAATTGTAAATTTCTCTTTTGTGCTACATGTATTCTGACAGATAAACACAAAACGCCATCAAATACCATATATTACAGGTTTGTATAGGAATAATGTATCTGCAACCGGACTAAAGGAAGGTTCTTTCCTGTCGCTTATCATCTTTACTCAAATTTTAGAATTCTTGGATTTCTGAATATTTTAGCACATTACGCTGCCAGTCTTCGGGTGCATGTCAATTGCCAAGGTTTTGTCTTTGCTCGTGGGGCGCGTTATAAACCAGATGATCCGCGGACCTACATGTGAGAGAATCAAATATGACGCGAACCACTTGAAAGCGTGTCGAGATTTAATTGGTCTGCCACTGCCTGGACAGCGCGAGGGGGAAGCGGGTATCCATTGTGAAGAGCGCGTAATATTCGATCCACGGACTAGTTGGTCCTGGGATCAACTGGTTCTGAATACGCTCATTGAGGTACATGCAAGGTAGATGTATGTGGGGCGTTCTGCTCCTTAAAGATAGTTGTTTACTACTAAGCATAAGTGCGGAAATGAAACTAAATTGTACGGAATAGAATTTTGCAACAATTTAAAGCGGTGCACCTACTTCTTCCGTACTTGCCACCAGGCAGAAGGCGGGCAATGTATTCATTGGGAACAGCCGTACCATCCGTGGGGGTGATCAGAGGCACTGAAAATAGAACTGCAAAGTGATAACAACAACTTTGATAAACATTGCTATCAAATATCATCGATTTGCCAAATGGACACTATTTGAGTGGTTTAAGAAACAAGTATTAAGAAACGTAACAGGGACTATAAGCCCGCTACGTACCTAAACCTTCCTCCTCAGAGATGTCTATCAGGCCTTTTGCCTTCATCATCTTTTTCATTTCTGCGGGGTTTTCCCTTTTCATGTTCTTTAGTCTTCCGTTCTGGGGAATTTTTTCCTTCTTTAACCTCAGTCCGGGTGGCGTCTCCTCACTCTCACTGGCATACACCTGCTCTAACGCGAGAAGCATAAAAAGCGACCAGGCAAAAAGCAAAAATTTCATAATTGTGGTTCTTCCCCTAAATTGGTCGTTTAACGATTGTCGACTGTACAGAGTTTAACTACCTTCACAAATCGAGAACCGTTGGTCACTTCTTTTACCAAAGCAAACTCGAGATTCGACCGAGTCTGTTAAGTGAAAAGGCTTGGGAAAATGTGACTTAAATACATATTTTAAATGTCACCTTGTTAAATAAAACAGGTCGAGATGTTTGGTTTCGGTCCATTAAATGGCGCAAGGCAAGGCAAGGCCTTAAACACGAAAGCTTGCAGCTGTTCACAGAGTTGAATATTTTAATAGACAAGGAAGAGGATTTTGGTATCAAAATAAAATCCATTAAGCACACATTCCCAATATTAATAATAATAATAATAATAATTGATTCTCATACCTTATCACCGGTATATAAAATCCACTCGCTGAGGCAAGGCAGTATATATGGGTTTAAAGAGCACTCTTAGAAACAAGCTGTCTAAAATGCAGCTGTGCAATGCGATCAGCGTTGAATGCACTTCATACATATATATGTCATAGAAACACTGTAACTTTCGGAATTACATGTATTATACAAAGCCAATCAATTTTAACTCTCCTTATTGATTATAAATTAGATTAAAGATAGTTAGCATTTACTCAGGATAATTCTGTGGAAGATTGGGTAAGTAATGTGGCTTTCGGTTGAAAACATGAGCTATTCCATTGTTTCTTACTGCTTATTTTGCTATGGTGCCGCTAGAAGAATACTATATCAGTCTCATTTAAGTGCTCTTTTGTCGAATCCATAATTGGTTTCAAGTTTTATGTATAATGTGTGGGTGTGTATATGTATTTGTATTAGTGCGTGTTGTGCGTGGTTGCATAGGTCTATGTAAGAACACCAGACATATAGTTTGCTGGCTGTAGTATCGTTCGTTTGGTTCTTAGCTGTTTTATCATATTCGTTGTTTTAGTGCCTAGGGACAAAGACAAACCAAGTAAAATATTCCCGAGAATGGACGCAAACGAGAAAAGGCGAAGGGCATCCACATATACTAACACAGCCCAATTATTTACAGTTGCTTAGTCAGGATCCGAAGGTACATGTAGACGACTAAGAACATATAGCGTCACACACAGAATGGAAATTTTAGCTAAGACCTGCGCCGGGAAGCCAAACAGCGGAATGCATACTGCTCAAACTTGTATTTGTATCCTGCACTGAAAAACCATTAACTGTGTGTGTGTGTGTGTGTGTGTGAGTGTGTGTTTGTGTGTGTGTGTGTGTGAGTGTGTGTGTGTGAGAGTGTGTGTTTGTTCGAAAATAGTAAAGAAAAAAAGACTGCTGCATCCAACATGACGAACCTAAGTCGCATTCAATTGATTGCCCGCATTTTACAAGTTACATTTTTATAATTTCTATGGCACTGATTTACTTTCATCCACTATTAAACCAATTATATTATCAGTGGATTTCACCTGAATCCACCATTAAACCAATTATATTATCAGTGGATTTCACCTGGATCCACCATTAAACCAATTATATTATCAGTGGATTTCACCTGAATCCACCATTAAACCAATTATATTATCAGTGGATTTCACCTGGATCCACCATTAAACCAATTATATTATCAGTGGATTTCACCTGGATCAGCAGGTGCAAACGTTACAAAATGTACACATATATTTTAAATGACTTTCATTGACAATCATTCCATCGCGTGCCTCTTAGGTGTCTCAGTTCGAGGCTACCGGAGATATTCATATTTAAAAACAATCTGCTGAATGCTATCGCGTACAAAAAAAAAACCATCAAAAAGAGTTTAAACATACGGGATATACACCGATTAATGCCGGTGTAAAAATAACTGATGTCCGGCAGGAATATACCAGTGTCACTGGCTAAGGTCCGGGTACAATGTATGACAGAATATCCTTGAATACGCATGTCCATGGAACATGTCTTAACACAGTTCCTTGGTGACGTATGTATGCATAATACCAGTATATCACTTTCACATTGGGTTAACAAATAGCAAAAACAAACCGATGATGCATTTTGAGTTAAAAAGAATGGCACTTTATCACTTTTCCTTATTCATAGTTTTATGAACTATCCGGTAACAAGATTCCAGCAAGCTAAGGAAAGAAAACAAATGAGCTTTGAGTTATACATCGTGCACTTTAGGAAAATTCCATCTGTTGTGTAATAATATACCATTCGAGAACAAACGTAGGTTGTCAATTCAAATTAAAATTTTAGTCCATCGAACTGACAGAAAGCGTAGAGAGTCTTTGAGTGCAAGTATGATTTTCTTTAGTGTCAAAAGGCAAATCACACGAGGGTTTTTTTACAGTTGGTTAATTTTACAATAAAAAAGACCCTTTCTGATGTGGATTAAGGCTGCAAAGTGGGCTTTTTGCACCATCCAAATATAATGCAATGGAAATAATAATTTTAATTCTTTAGTTTTAGGAGACAAATAGAGATGTCGAATATGTAAATGACAAAGTAGATTAGAAAATAAGTAAACGCCTGATCAATTCAGAGAAATAAAGCATAAATTCCCTTGTGTTTTTATGAAAGTGAGATAATAAAGGCTTATGAAGTGAGGAATATAAATGGATATAAACCCAAACTTGCCGTCGTCAATGTTACAGTTCTTTCCATTCAAACCCATGGGTAACAACTACCATCTGGTTAAAGCTACCGCTGTATGCGTTTTCAGCAATGAGAGATTGTAATTCCGTTCCTTGCAAATCTCGGAATATCTCGCAGCACTTGTTGTACTTGCAGAAGTTCCAAACCACTGATCAACACTGGAAATGATGTTTTCACGTGTTAAAACACATAAGTTGCGGTTAAAGAGACACAAGTCTGCATCATTAGGTATGCATCCTTAGTTTGTCATAGCCTTCCAGGCCATCCATCTGCACTCGGATCCATAGTTCTTGACGGACCAGCTTGTCAACCAGGGCATGTATTTTATTTGCACTGTATTTTATCCTAATGAGGCTTTATCGTTACCCCGATCAACGCAGACAGGGAACCGGGTATTTTTTCATTTACATAACTGTTTTACAACCATACAAACAGATTACGCCAGCAAGTTTATTGATTTGGAGGGTAGGCTACCGCTTGCTATAACGACCAAAGGCCTTTACTGATACAAAAATGAAAAAATGTTGCACAATCATAATTTGAGTAACTCTAATACAATTATAATTTGAGTAACTATCAAGGGCTTATGTCGTCACTACAAACACAATGTCAAGAACTCATCAATGTCTCTGCTACAACAAGTTCACAAGGACATTTCATTTCACCAAATAGGCCTATTAAATATGTCCTTCTTCACAAAGAGAAAACAAAAAAGATTCAATTGATTTATCTTCCCTTCTAACTAATACATAGTTAAGTGAAATTGTTTATGTGCTTATATTAACGCTTAACGAGGAAGTAATTTTTTATCGTAATAATTAATTGATACTAAACGAGAAGTCATTTTAACAGCAGGTGATGGTACATAGACGTTACAAAGACTGTGGAGGGCAGTCAGGATTTGTCCTAAAGAAACTTCAGCTTTATGAATCGGTAGCTATAAGTTTGTAGGTTACCAAATATTTCGACAGAATAACAACAGAAAGTGGAATAACGTTAAAACGAAGAAACAAACAAACAAGAAACAAGGTAGCAATGCTGTCAAATGTACAGACAAAAAGCAGGATATAACTATGCANGCTGTCAAATGTACAGACAAAAAGCAGGAAATAACTATGCACAAAATAGGCTACTGTCAATTCTGATGCAAAAGTACATTATATTAAACTGCAAATTCAACATCAAATTTTAATTATGCTCAACAGGTAATACCAATGTGAGTAAAATGTGTAACAAGCATAAGGCTTCAGGCCCATGGGGAGTTCAAGTTCACACTTTGAAAATGTATAACTTCCAGAAAAAGAAGCCAATAAGACTGCTTTTCCAACTCAGGCTGCATTTTAGTCCTGTATTTCTTTTTTGAAAGTTTGGCAATCCTAAGTAACATGGTCAGGCCTACCCAACTACCAGACTCGGCACCTAAGGATCCTGAATTAACCGGTATATATCGGACCACACTACCCGTTTTCAAGGTGTGTGTCAGATCGCATTTTGGAGTATCAGTCAGAATACCGACAGGATGAACCCATGCTCGGCTGTCACCTTAATTGGATAGTAAACGATTGTCGTAAAATCGCCATATGGTTTTAAAACCAGGTGCATAAAATTGAAAACCACCTAGAACAACCTTTCGAATTTGACCTGCGTTTTAGTAAGATGGATTACTCCTGTGAGTTTCATGACAACAGGCCTATCGGTTTTCCTTTAAATGTGTTTACAGTGTTGCAGATATGCGGAAAAGTGAAAAAACAGCATAACTTCTACAATAATGGCCCGATCATGCTGATTTTCGAACTTGACCTGCGTTTTATGAATATTCATCAGCTCTGTAAATATAAAGCCAAAAAGTAAAACTGCCTTCCACTTATTGTGTTTACAATGAAAGTGCACGGTGCTGGCGACAGCGATGACGGCGA
>NW_019775925.1:131523-164850 GCF_001039355.2 Lingula anatina | reverse complement strand
GGATTGTCATTGCGCCTATGTCAATGCACCTCATTTAATTTCAATATTATAATATAAGCATAATATAAGTAATATGTTTTTTCCTTATTCCTCTTTCATTATCATTCATGTTTTATAAATACTTGAACGTTTGAATGCAGATATTTCAAATTAAAACGTAAGTACATAAATAAATTATACATTTATAAATTAATGCAATAGGAATTTTTTGAGACAGATTGATGCTGACGCTCATGCATTTCAACCCAACAAACAATAATTAGTTCAATTTTTGACTGCGGAAATTTCATATAGGATGAAATAACTGATAACAAATTTAACTAGCAGTTTGTTAGAAACACTAAAAACCAGCTGCGCGTGCCAAACTAGTGAACAAAAGGACAGTTCGCTTCGCGTGGCACGCCTTAGCATGGGTTTAGCCTCTTCAAGCTATAATCCTATCGCCGCAACAAACAATAGGGACCTTCTGGCTGATGTATCCTGCTGTTAATTACACCTAGTTACAGCGGATTGTCACGCTCGCGCTGGGCCACAGAAACCGGCGTCATGGGGTTCACACGTATTGAGTATTGTGTTATTCCACCTAAGCTATTGTGTTTGTGCGTTCGAATTTTGAAGGGATTTATACGGCCCTCCATTGTTTGTCCGCCCCCTTCTATTCACAAGATAGGGATAAAAACATTTCGAACGTGGTTACACCGGTGTACAACGGAAACAAAATTATTCCGACCACTGTATATGGTAAGAAATGTGCATGGGCACTTCGGAATTTTTTTGTGACACGGGGTCCCTGGGGGTGGTTGATTCTAAGTTTACAACGTATTTTCTGCTATCTACCCATTGTATCGACCATTTGAGTTAAAAATATGAAACGTAGCTGCAGTATCATTTGATTTTTTTTTTTGACTTGGGGTGTGGTCCTGGGGGTGGTTGAATATAATTAGACGTTGTAATTTCTGCTATCTACTTTTAGACCGTATAAGTTAGGAACGAAAGGCTATGGGGATTGAAAACATGTCTCTAGGGATGTGTATGGGTCCTTCTGGTTTTTTGATGACATAAATTGGGGCCGTCCATGGGGGTGGTTGATTCTATTTTTTGCATTGTTATTTCTACTATCTACCCTTAGAGGTAGGAACATGAAACGTTGGGGATTGATAAAGCAGTCACTTTTTAAGAATGTGCATGGGTCTTTGAGGAATGTAGAGAACAGCAGCAGCGCACAAAGCACTAAACGGACTTACAGCGGCTGTAGGCATGAATATAGGTCAAGGAATACAATTGAAAACTCATTCAAGGCCCTACACACTCAGAAATCCTGGCGTTCAACTAGCCGTTGTGTCTTAAATACAAAACAAACATGTAATTGGTATGTGTGTCGCTATACAGAGGCCATGCATGCACAAGGATTCCTGAAAGTACGGGATCTAGCACGGGTTTTTAATTAACTTGACCTACATTCAAGCATGGTCTCTATCGCTGAATGCCTGTTATTAAGTGCTGTCTACTGCTTTCATTGCATCCCCCTTCCTTCTTAACTCGAAGACCGCTTTCAGATTCACACATCCTACTAGCTGGGTCGGTCCAACTCTGCAGGGGATCTCCCGCAAGAAAACGCAGTAGATACTCCAGCGCAGTAGACTACTGCAATCATACTGCAAACATGCTTCAAATCTGCTTCGATTTGGGAGCTAATTAATTAGCATATTTGAAACATGCTTCTATCATGCTGCTAATCTACTGCATCAATGCTCCTCTCTGTACAAACCTATGTACTTTTTGGAGTAGAATTGCAGTAGGCTATGCTGCATTTCTCCTGCAAATATGCTCCACACCACTACTGCGTTAATGCTTCTTTGCTACTTCGATACTACTGCATTTTTGTGCGGCCTCACTTAAGTGCAATCAGTGGAATCAGCTTAATTGTCTGACATGCCACCAATCACCCCATCCCCCTCAGGGACAGTCACACCCGAAGTCACACTAAAATCCCCCCGTACCCATGCACCAAAGACTAGCTATTCCTAACTCGAATGGTCTAGAAGGAGATGAAAGAAATTACGGTGAAAATATTACACTTAACCATCCCCAAGTCACCAAAAATTCCGATGTGCCTAAGCACATCTCTAACGATCTCAACCACCCCCAGGGACAAACACACCCTAAGTCACAAAAAATATGAAGTGCCCACGCACATTTCTTACGATAGTGTAGTAATCCCCAACACTTTTATTTCATATTTCTAAAGATATAAGGGTAAATAACAGAGAATACAATGTAAAAATTACAATCAACCACCCCTAGGAACGGCCACACCCCCAATTTACAAATAAATTAAAAGTTCCCATGTACATACCTAACAATATCTTCATTATTCCATGGCGTTTCAACTTCTTAACTCAAATGGTTTAGAAAATTCCAATGAGAAATACATTATATATTTTCCCCGCCCCAGAGGCAACCTGACCAGTTTCAACGTACATAGTCGAAGCAAACCCGTCCCCACTCCAATTCTACCTGTTTCGTACTTCAAACTATTACAGGGACTTAGAAAACAAATCTGGTTGCAAAATGCGTTGCAGTTGCAAAATGCGTTCAGTTGCAAAATGCGGCTCTACTTAGTAGGACCGCATTTTGCAACTGAACGTATTTTGCAACCAATTGCAAAATGCGGTCGGTTGCAAAATGCGGCTCTACAGGCCCCTAAAATTTGCTTCGTTGGTACTAATCGGGTGACCAAGGTTCATTGGTACCATGGGAAAGGTCCTTTTGTCAGAAGTCAGATTATGTGTGATTGGTACCGATGGACCCATCTACCTGGCAGATTGATGTGCATGTACCCCATACGTACGTTCTACTTCAGTGACGTGATATACTGTAGAATAAATCACCACCACGGTATCAGTGACTGCACGTTCGGTGAAGAATTTCCAGTTTTTGATGAATTGGCAGCATTGTTAAAAAACAGAGAGTATTCTTAATTTTTACGTAGTTCGACTTTTTTGATCGGAAGTCTTTAAATAAAGGTCTGTGTATATCCTCCATGAAAACGCAGTAGATACTCCAGCACAGTAGACCTACTGCAATCACACTGAAACCATACCTCAAATCTACTTCGATTTAAGGTATGGGTGAGGTGTATATATATATACTCCCCAGAGTAGAATTATACTGTAATCATGCTTCACAAAATCTCAGTTAGAAATGAGACATAATGCTTCACCGAAGTAGTACATTAATACCACGTTTCTGCTGCTAGTACAGCATTTTCGATCGAAGTAGCATCAATTACGGGAGCAGTCTTCTAATTTATATATACGTCACAGCGAAGTGGGAATACAACAGCCTGGTTTTGAAAACTATATGCTAGATGCTTTTCTACAACTAAGTTTGTGTCATCTCTACCCTGCTACAAATCTGCTGCTTAAAACATTGCGATTGTGATCAGCGCGTTTTGTTCTACTTATAATTCTACTACAGCGTGGACTTAAAGGCATACAATGGTCATGTCGAAAAATGACAGACAGTGCACCTTTACTTAATGTATTGTAAACATAATCCGTCGTAGTCCGTCAATACTAAATTGCTACGTCAACATCACACGGAAATCCGTATTCAATTTTACCGTATGATGCCCTTGTTGGCCCCCACCTGAAAGAGGAAAAGGCGTCTAGAAAAGCTCTTTCCTTAAAGAATCATAGGGCCCGACAATTTTCACTGTGCACGAAGATAAATAGTTAGGTATGCCCACAATAAATGAAGATGCGCCAACATATAGATAATCGCGATAGTATTATGTCGAAATATCAAAATGAATAGCCGTGCCGTTCGACCCTTTAATCCAAACCAAAGCAACGGAGAGGGGGTCACGTGATCATTTGATCTACACCTGATAGACAATGTAAACAATGGATTTCCACTCGAAGCTTGCAGATTTTAAAGATTCCCACGCGTTGTTTCAGTAAAAAAAATACGTCGTAGGTTTTTTAAATCGATGTCAATATTGACAGGAAATTATATGTTAGAGAATTGGAGAAATATATGTATTTATGTAATTTGCTAAATGATGACAGAAATCCACGGCAAAAAGGTATGCTGTTCAGCCCGTGTGTACCGTATCACTTACTACAATCACATGCCACACTACACTGTGTCATGATTGTGCAGTTACCTGTGCTCTGTATTGTTAGACTGGGTGCAGTTAAATTCTCAGGTGTGTTACAGTGCATATCACTCAAAAACACTACTTGTCTCCACATTTCATATTGGTAAATATAACAAAAATCCATGTGCAGAGTTTTACAAACTATGTATCTAAGAGGCTGGCCAGCTGCTTATGTAGCTGCACGGTGCTCAAGAATTTTTTGGAAAAAATATGTAAGTCCTTGCACAACATTGTAGAATTATAAAGGCTTTTATATTCAAGAATATCTTTAATTGCAGAGGTTTAATTTAAGAGAAGTCTGTGTATTGTAATTAATGGCACCATTGTCCAGTAACAACAGCACACTAAAAGAAACTTCAACCCACACTCAGCAAGGCCTTTATGTTTTTTTTAATGTTAAGACCTAAAACTTTCTAGGTTACTACCTCACGACAAGATACTGTGTCAAACACCCCCTCTTCCATTAAAAAACATGTTTTTGTGCCCTTCAGCAATTAATAACATTTAAATAATGGTAATAATAAATCCATATGTATGCCATATATTAAATTGTATTCTAACCTGCTAAAGTTTGGTGTTTGCTAAGGGCCTTGAAAACGCACTCTGGTGGCATTTTGTCCCTCATTCTAAACGGTCTGGGTGGATACTGTGTTATTGTTTAGTTGCAGTGGCGTATCCGGAAGGACAGTGCGTCCTGTACCCCGGTAGTATATTTCAATTCATTGGGTGTGGCATCCGTGTAGGTGCATCAGTCTGTAACTAACTCATAACTCTGTAATTCTGTGCGGACCGTAGCATGTGACACACTAGTCTGTCTGACAATGTCTGTCTATTTTGCACCATGCTGGCACAAAAAAACATTTTTGTAAAACACTGCTTAATTTATTTTACGCACTGCAAAACCGACCGCTTGCATGCAAAATTTCAATTTCTTCTATGCAGATGTTGCCAACATATGGATACTTTTTACAGAACGTTTGTTAAGCCTCTCTTGTGGTCCTCAAATCAAGTTCGGTCCCTTGGTTCTAAACTGTTTACAAGAGGCTCTGTTCTGGTCCTACACCTGTAAATGTCCATCATGACGTGTTCAAACGTGTTCCCCAAACGTGTCCTTGGCTGACTCTCTTTTGGGCCCCAAACTTTTTCTGCGGTATAGTCTTCATTTGGAAACCTGCCAGTATGAGGTTCGGGGGAGGGGAGGGGACTAATTACTTGCAGTAAAGCAACTCAACTAACGGTCATTTGGTTGATTCGTGAGATCAACGGACTAGCTGGCTATTATTTCACAGCATAAATTGAAAGATATAAATTGCAGAGTAACCTTGTGTCGCAAGGATACTACTTATAATTATTTATTCCCTTCATGTTCCCCCCCCCCCGGGCACTTGTTATTGATACTCCGTATCTTGATTAATGTGGAAGAATCGAAAGATGAAAAGAGCGCCCAGACATGCTTTTGACAGGTTAGGTCACGAAGTAACGGATACGGCATCTCAGGCCACAAAATATGGCTTCACAGGGCAGTGAACAAAATCGAGAAATTCCCCTCTCCGACAAAATTCCGAGCATATACGGTCACATGTCTTTACAACAAATCAGTATCATTATACTGAATTCTATTACTGTTCTATTACTGATGTTGTATTCAACCATCTAATAAAATTTGATACTTGACGAAAATTTTATTGCAGGATTTTACAATATCACTACTTTGCACCATTGCTATTATATGGCGCAGCCCGCACGAAAACGCAGTAGATGCTCCAGCACAGTAGACTACTGCAATCATACTGCAAATATGCTTCAAATCTGCTTCGCATTGGGAGCTAATTAGCATATTTGAAACATGCTTCTATCATGCTGCTAATCTACTGCATTAATGCTCCTCCTCTGTACAACCCTATGTAATTTTTGAAGTAGAATTGCAGTAGGGTATACTGCATTTCTACTGCAAATACAGGTATGCTCCACACCACTACTGCGTTAATGCTTCTTTGCTACTTCGATACTACTGCATTTTTGTGCGGGAGAGTACAGGTTCCAAACAGGTATAGCTGCAAACAGTAAAATTGTTTGATATTAATAAAATATAAACAATAATGTTGATCAAAATAACTAAACCACTCTGCAGGCTAACTGTCTACGGGTTATTGCCAAGATGTGTTTAGTTTATATACGACTTGCATTATTCGTCTCGTTTTCGATATTGAGCGCAATGCATTGTGGGTAAAGTGGGACCCATCTTGCGTTGCCGCCATTTCTGTACACAGAAATAAAATGCCTCTCGGCAGTTTTATGTGTTTTGTGCCTGTTTGTTTCAATAATACGGAGCGAGATCGAAATTTTTCATTTTATGCTTTTCCCAAGGACCCAAAAAAGAGAGGTATAAGGATTGACAATATTGGACGAGCGGGAAATGAAGGCAAATTTAGTAAGTTCGAGCCCGCCAAGCATCACCGTGTGTGTAGTGCTCATTTTGAAGGAGGGAATAAATCGTATTTGGGTTTATAACACTCTCCTCTAGTTCGGGACATTTACAGAATATCTTAACCTCTCTCTCTCTCTCTCGTCATAAATCAATATATATATATATATATATATATATATATATATATATATATATATATATATATATATAACTTTACCTTTAAAAACAGTGCATTATACCAATTCATTTCCCGATTTATTTCAGAGACCTACGCGTTCTTTGGACGGGTAGTTTTCTAATTATAGAGCATGACGTATGGAAACATTTTTATTATACATATACTCTGCAATATTCACTTGAACATCATTAATTATTATAAGTAATATTATTAAAATAATGCATAAGTATTTTACTTTTAGGTGGAACCATGAGTAGCACAGAGCAATGCTTGTTGGTTGTAGGCATAGACTTCGGTACGACATATTCTGGTTATGCATATTCATTTAACTATGAATATGCCCTTGACCCCTTAAAGATTAACGTGAACAAACTTACGCGAACAAGCCATGGAGCCAATTTTTACAAAGTACCCACAGCTATCCTGTTCCACCGTTCACGCACAGATGATCAAAGCGTATACTTTGGCAACGAGGCAGAGGAAACATACGCAGATCTAGTGATTGAGAAAGAATCACACAATTGGCTCCTGTTTCGACAATTCAAGATGAATCTTTATTACGTAAAAGTAAGTTGAAATTATACATATTATATTCAATTGACTTTAAAATACTCCTACACGTATGGCCCGTATATAGCCCAAAAGTGGCCATAACATCTGAACCAAAACTATTGTCTACTTTCACAAAAGATTTGGTAGTACCCCAATGAAATGGAATATTGCACCTCATTCATAACAGGAAAGACATGACTTCGTTTTATGGCCAATACTTTCTTTATCTACTCGTAAGTTGGATATTTTTGGGCAGAATTGGCCTTCGGTAGACATTTACTAAAAAATCGATACATGTTCCGGTTCCCAGATTATATTAAACAAAAGTGCCTCTAAGAGAATCGTCTGTCTGTCAAGTGTAAATAGATAAGAATAATTGATAAATGTTTGAACGTCGGTGATTTTAAAAAACTTCGTTCAGATAAAAATCCAACAAAAACATATGGGTAAAGAATCTTGGTAAACCTTTAAAGCTTCAAAACTTATTCACCCTTTCAATAAGGTACTATTTTAGATGTTAACCAGATGTATAATAACTAATAAACCTGTAAACTAGATTTCATTAATACTGAGATTCCAACCCACACTTAAAGTTATCCAACAGATAGACACACACAAATGCCAGGGATTTCGTGCTTTTTCACCCTATGTAGAGATATGCTCTGCATCACCTTGTAAGTGCTTGATATTTGTTTCAGAATCTTAGTCGTGAGACCATGTTAGAATCGGCCTGTGGGGTACATCATAAGGCTTTGGACGTGTTTTCAAAGTCAATAGGCTACTTTAAGAGGCACCTGATGGAATCGGTTAAAAATGAAGTAGCTACCATCACCATGGATGATATAAATTGGGTTATCACTGTCCCGGCAATTTGGAATGATGCTGCAAAACAATTTATGACGGAAGCGGCGGTAGAGGTACATGTAGCTTAAATAGACCCCATTCCCAGAGATTGGATCAATCCAACTAGATCGACCTAACTCCCCGGGGGTTCACGTTAAATAGCTGTCGGCCGAGCGGGCACGAAAGTTAATTCCCCCCTTACAGCTTGTAGTAGGCGGGACGGACATTTAAGCCGGATTATCTGACAGTAATCTAATGAGACTCCGCACGGGGATAGATCGATCTAAAACCTATGGGAATGCACCCTTAAATTTCTACCTACAAGCAGATGTTTAATCTATTTGGACGTAGGAACTGATTCACCTACCTTTGACTTCGTGAGCTTAGAGGGATTTTTTGTGATCATTTCTTCCTTTATCATAGAGTGTACTCTTTCACAACTCTGAGGAAGTGAGAGAGAGCCCCCCTCTCCTCTGTGTAACTGAACTCATACTCTGATTGACTGATCCAAATGGCACCGTCCAATCAGTTTACACCCCATAATTCTGTCTCATTAGTGCCGCTTGAAAGTAATTAAGTTTAAGTGTAAACAACAAAGAGAAGACATCCTGACTGAAATTAGGTAAGAAATATCTGGAGCTTATATTATAAGAGCCAAGCTCCGTGGGAAGCTTATCAACACTGATAATCTCATCCCACATAGATCATTTTACTGTGACCAATAAATTATATTTATTGATGTGATACATGTTTGTTCAGGCAGGAATAAAAAAGAATCACCTCATGTTGGCCCTGGAGCCAGAAGCCGCGTCCCTGTATTGCCGCATTCTACCCGTTGATAGGAACGAAGATGCCAGCAACCAAATCAACGCATCCCAACCAGGAACTAAGTACATGACACTGGACATAGGAGGTAATTAAACAAATATTTTAAGAACAAAATATATGCAAACGTGCTCAATAGTATTTGGTAAAAATACACCCTGGCACATTGATCGATAAACGAATCCTAAAAAAAAAAACCACATAAAAGTCTAAAAGAAAATTGGCCGGGTGAACAAATGAAAATTGGGATAATATAGTGTTAATAAAAACATTTGGGATTTATTTCCATTTTTTCATGAAAAGCATCATATTTCTTATATAGGAGGCACGGTCGACGTGACAGTCCACCAGATAGAGAGTGATGGACGTCTCACGGAAATACACAAGGCATCTGGCGGTGCTTGGGGCGGAACAAGGGTAGATGAAAACTTTATCAAAAAGTTACATCAGTACTGTGGACAGCAAACGTACGAAGAATTTGCCACAGAACACCCTGCAGATCGTGTAGAATTGCAGCATTATTTTGAATTGGCTAAGAGACGTACAACAAATGTTCTAGAGGGTGAATGGATTAATATCCACATTCCTTACGAGCTGAAATGCAAATGGAATAGATCAATTGAGCACTCAGAATACAAATGGGCTGGAGATAAGATTAGGATGAAAAGGGAAGTATTTGAAAAGCTGTTTGAGAGTTCCATTCAAAGTATCATTAACCACTTGTATGAACTGTTCAAAGCCCTTCAAAATTTAAACATAATGTTTTTGGTAGGTGGTTTCTCAGAATGTCGAATTCTTCAAGATGCAGTAAAGCGCGAGTTTCAGCAGCGTGTGGCGGCAATTCGTGTGCCCAGAGATGCGGGGTCAGCGGTGATGCTGGGGGCGGTACTATACGGCCATGATCAGTCCATGATTTGGAAGCGCATCAGCCGTTCAACATACGGTGTTGGCGTTTGGACAGATTTTGACCCAAAAATCCACTCTCCTGGCAAAAAGTGTGTAGTTGAAGGTAAAGAATGGTGTAAAGATACATTTGATACCTTTCTGAAAGCTAATCACACGTATGAATGTGGACAAGAAATTCACAAAGTTTTTCATCCACTCAAAAGTGATCAAAAGGAAGTTAGTATTCCAGTGTACATTTCACAAAATGTAGAAGTCAAGTACGTTACAGACCCCAACTGTAAAATGATAGGCTGTTTACGTCTTGAAATGCCCGACACAACACTAGGTAAAAACCGACCGATCGATGTAACCTTCAGAGTAGGAGGCACAAATCTTCAAGTGTTTGCCATAGACCGACAGCATGCTGAGACTGTTCAAGCTCAATTTGACTTTCTGTCACACAACTAAATGTGGTTCCCAAATCGACCTATCTGAACTGAACGTCAAATTTACTGAAATGTAAACAGCACTAATTTAGGGACCCCATCGTATGTGTCAGTAATTTTGAGTGCCTAATTTAAGAACAAATAGTGCAGTAAAGCCAAAAAATTTAAGTTGTCTCACCAAAGCTGATCATTGAAGTCATGACATGTCCATGTATTTTTGGTTTCATTTTGAAGATTTTTGACTGTCGGATCTGCACTCACACGTCAGGTACAAGTGAAGCTAAGCCCCCGGGTCACTTGTTCATACTGTACAGTGAAGAAATGTGGTAGGCAACCTTGGAATTTTCTAGTGATTATAATTGTAGGTATAAAATGTGTCTGACTAAATGGTGTAGTGTTACATGTCTATGACACATTTCGAGGACACATGTTGCAGAAGAATTGTCTCTCATTTCGGAAATTAATCGGTCATTCTTTATCGGGGAAAGGAAGGATGGACGTGTCCTTATATACAAATGGCAAAAATTTCTGAGCTGTCGAAAAAATATTTTTCAATTGTACCACATGACCGATGTCTACCTCCGCCAAGGAGGTTATGTTTTCACCCCTGTTTGTTTGTTTGTGATCAACATAACTGAAAAAGTTATGGATGAATTTCGATGGAATTTTTAGGGTAGGTCAGAAATGGGTTTACTTAGAAGTGATTAGTTTTTGGTGGTGATTCGAGTCAATAATCAATCAATAATCAAAAATCAAAAACCTAAGTTATGGACCGATTTTGATGAATTTTTCAGGAACTGTCAGAAGTGGGCCAAGGAACAGATGATTAGTTTTTGGTGGTGATCCGGATCAATAATCAATCAATAATCAATAATCGAAAATATAGAAAATTTAGGGGTGAAACGGCATTGGATGGAGACTTTGCTGCCTTGGTGGAGGTCTGCACTCTCTGAGTGCTTTTCTAGTTCTTAATGTGTCGATGTGGGCTCATACATATATAGTTTATTTACTTTGTAATAATATATTCCGTCAGTCTCATACACAGATCACACATACATAGCAGATCTGATATATTTGTCTGTATTTTCAGACGATGCTTAGCAGGTACAAAATCATTAACTTCTTGAATATATGAAGACTATTAAGTGGTCAACATTCATTTAGTCATAACGTCAGTGCCATTTTTAAATTTACAAGTAGTTTTGTATGAAAACAGTTGTTAAAGATAGGAGGGATTTTCAAAGTGCAAGTGTAATTAGTGCAACGTGTATACGGTCAGACTTGTTCGAACCATTGTATTCAAGTGTGATATTATGTTATATAGCTTTATTTTATATATTTTATGCCAACTGTTAATGAAATCTTCTAATTTTAGTTATTACTATTTTATTCAGATATACAGTGATACTAGTAGTTAAAAATGGGTCTAGTTTGATTTATTTTAGCAGTGAAAACTTTCTAACATGGAATGCGCTTTATTTCATAATAGCTGTGTTGTATTTATAATTTTCAAAGCATGATTTTAGGATTATTTTCACATCAATGATATGGGATCGGGAGCTGCAAAAGAACAGGGTAGAAAAAGGGGGGGGGGGCAAAGCTTTAATGAATTCGGCGTATGTGCTGATTTATGTATAATAAGTGATCTTTGAACGGCTCTCCCACAACAGCAAATGCCATCGTTGTGAAGTAAATGACTTAACTTACGTTTGTAGTAATAGCAGGTAATAATTTAAGAGGAATCAAATAAGTAAAAAGAAAGGGAGTTATTGAGTGCAGTTAAATTTCTTTAAAAGTCGATAAGTGTGAAAAGTGTTTCAGTGGTATGAAAAGATGGAAAAGTTCAAAGTCAGATATAGTTTTATTTGATTGGTTAATTTTTCAATAGTCTTGCAATTTTTGTCGTGTGTATGCAACATGAGAACGGAAATTTTGATAATCAAACCACAGACTATGAAAAGAAATACAATCAGACACGTGATCAGTGCGGAGAAATAGAGTACAAATACATGCGGATTTGTATGAAAAGTGAGTTGGGAAATAAATGTTTGAAAGCTCCAGAAGGTCGTTGTCGTTATTATGATACTTTTATCACTTATGCCCCTATTTCACACAGACCACGAATCCCACGAATGGCCATGAATTGACAAATTTCAGGATACGTGGTTGAATCGTAATCAGTTCGTGAAGTTCTTAACAAATTCGTATATAATCGTAGTCAGTTCTTGCCATTCTTGATCAATCGGGAATTCATGGCAAAAACTTCAAAATTTTGGCCTCGAACTCCCGATTCCAAAAAATCGTAGAGAATTTCTGGACAATATTCGTGCGATTCCAGCCGAATCCCACGAAAATCCGTAACACTATCGCACCTGGGCCCGGTTGCACCAACCGGTCGTAAGTGAGGCGTAGCAGTTGCGCCGGCGTAAACCGGGCGCAAAATGCTACGCCCGAGAAAAGCCAGTTGCACCAAACTGGAATAGTGTTTACGTCGGTCTTAACTTTGTCGTAAATTTACGCCTGCTAGCTAGGTGGAGTAAGTCGGTCGTAGCTCGTTTTGCACTATGGCTAGGCTGACACAGAGAGAGTTTGATGACAATTATCGTAGTTAACGTAGATTATGTGGGTTGTTATTTGTTTGTTTCTTACACAAACTTCCGTCTGCATAGCTTGGTTTTTAAAAACTAATTATATTCACAATTTTTGACAAACCAAAACTAACCATAATCATTTTTTATTCACATTTTATATCATTCATATTTTACTGTATATAAACATAGAGACGAAAGCTTAAAATATCAACATTTTAAGGCTCATATAATATGTATTAGGTCTCTTGTATTTCTCAATCTCCAAGATGTAATATCGATTGAATTAAATGATACCTCACGGTGTAACCATAGATAAAAAAGGTCATGAAATTGCCGGCACTTAAAAATAAATTAAATTATAAAAAGAAAACAATGCTAGCTTTTTTGCATTATTTTCAGACTCAATAGTTTCGATTACAAATGTGAAGGTGTTCAAATCCATTAATGGATCTACGTACTGTCTCCAACGCGTTTTTCTCATTTACAACAGCATACTATAATAGCATACATAGCACACTATAATAATATTTTGATTCGGAATATAATTATGATTTTATTGCTATATATCCAAGGCAACAGCAAAGTTAACGTATTTTAACGTTCTTATTTCTAAATCAAAATGGAATAATTTAGCTCATGAATTTCTCCGTCACTGAAATGCTCCTTTTGTGTTAATTTATGTCATCATTCCATTATGACTGCAGCTGAGAACTCCTCATTTGCCCAATTATACCACCCACGTATTGTTGGCCAGTGACGCAACGGAGCGAAGTTGCGACGATCAGTTTTTGTCTTGGTGCAACGGGCGTAAGCAGGGAGAGTAAACCTGGCGCACGGATGCCAGGCGTTGCAGTTTACGACAGTCGTAGCAGAGTAAATTTACGCCCTGTTGGTGCAACCGGGCCCTGTATCGTAACTGAATCGTAGAGCGTGTCGAATTAGACCAGAAATTTGGCAAAATCTCACGAATCCTCACGAATCCTGAAATTTGTCAATTCCTGGCGATTCGTGGGATTCGTGGTCTGTGTGAAATAGGGGCATTACTGGGGTCATCACCAGTGTGATACATTGTATCATGTTGTACCAGTATGCTAGATACAAAGCAAAGGTGAGGCCTTATTCCACCCTTTGTTGTCTACCCTCGACGCTAAAAATATCCACGTCCTGTGGTAACTGCGAATCCTCCGTCACAGCGAGTATATTACTCCCGGTTTAAGTTCTTTTGTGTCGGTTCACGCACACGTGTGACAGCGCTTTAATCTTTTTTCACCAATATAAAACGCTACCACCTCTGCACGAAATATTTGTGCCATTAGTCACTTATAATTAATGCCTTGAAAAGTTTTAACAGGATGTTATGAGGCCTCACCTGCGTTGTAGGGGAGACCGGGGCTAGTTGGACCCCGGGGTAAGTTGGGCCCCCGTCTATTTATGAAAAAAGTAACTACGAGGTAAAAAAATTGGCCACATACTCTTACAAAGTGACCGTAGCCTACAATGCTAAGGAAGTGTCGGACGTTAAAAAGTTTTACTTAAGCGGTGAGACGAAATAAACTATTTTTGCACCTAAAAGTAATTTTGTTTAAGAGATTTAGAAATCTTTTTTCATAGGCTTATGATCGAATATAAGATATGTATAGGGAATCAAACTGAAGCTCATTGTTTCAAGTTTCACAGAGATGTATCATCGTTACTCATTCTAGCACCATAAATGGCTACCATCCTTTAAAATAAATAATGTGCACCCGGGGCTAGTTGGCCCCCTTGACTCGGGGCAAGTTGGACCCTCATATTACCCACACACCTTTGCGCGCAACGCTGTTTGAAATAAACAAGTTGGTGAAATTGACAAAGCTTGCCGGTGTCTACTACCGTCTGATTGATTTTTTTAATTTTCTCTCTGGTGTCTTTTTGAAAATTCATATAAGAAATATTCTGTTGATTGTAAGTATTAAAAAGCAAATCCATTGGACTTTCCGTAGAAAAACATTTATTTTGCCTTTATTCATTGTAAGGGGATTCCCTTTGTATTTATGGTGTTATATGTGGCCCCAAGGGGATTTTCCACCCCTCCCTAGCTAGAGACCATTGTTGAAACAAACTCAATGGTTTAAAACTGAATTTGTTACTTTCTTTTAAAAAGAAAATTTATTATTCGTTTTCATTCATTTAAAACCTTCTTTATACCATTATTTATTTATTCCTTATTAAAACAAAACACATTTTATTGATAGATATTTTGGTTCTTACAACACATACCCCCCCCCCCCCCCCCCCAACAACGTGACGTACGGAAACCTCAATAAATCTGCCTCATTTGAACTGTTTATTCATCAAAGACCCTCAAAAATCAATTAAATAAATTAAAATTTTATAAAAATGTATTTCCAGGCGTTTACATGGGATATATACTTCATTTTCGTATAGGGGGGCCAACTGCGTTTTTTGTCAAATTGTGAGCCGTCTGGCATTATACAGACTTGACATTTAATATGGAATATTTCAGTTTTAAAGGTATACCTAAGTAAAAATGCGTTCTTTTTTAAAAAAATTCAGATCTCATATAAGACATCTGACTGGAGAAGTGTGAAGTCAGGTGTGTCGCTGCCAATTAACTGACTACCAAGTCTGTTGCTCTGTTGCCTTGTGTAATATGCAGTGATTTAATTAGGCAGTGCTCCTTTGGGCTGGTCAAACCTTGGCTTTGGCGAAGCATGGTTCTGTCAAAAAAGTATCCATATATCGGCAACTTCTGCATAGAAGAATTTGAAATTTTGTATGCAAACGGTCGGTTTTGCAGCGCGTAAAATGAGTTAAGCAGTGTTTTATAAAATTGTTAAGCTGTGCCAGAATGGCGCGAAAAGCACAGACATTGCCAGACAGATTATTGTGTCAAACGGAATGGTCTATACAGTTTTATAGGGTAATGCCCAGACTGATGTACCTACACAGAGACCACGCCCAATGCATTGACATCTTACCACCAGGGTACAGGACTCACTGTCCTTCAGGATATGCTGCTGCAATTAAACCAAAACAACCCAGTCCGTTTTGAATGAGGGGCAAATTGTCACCAAAACGCGTTTTTCAAGGCTCTTAGCGAACACCAAACTGGTTTCAGCAGGTTAAGATACCAGATGACCTCTGAGGAAGCCACTGTAAACAGCAAAGCAGCGTAGTCTGTCTCTCTAATTAATTGGGGACCATGACCGTTTCTGGGTAGAACACTGAAACCGCGTGTCTTTCTTTATTGGGGTCAAACTTCACCTGTACCGCTAAACTGGTCAAAACAGAGTTTACAGGCATCCTGAAGAGGCCTACGACGAAACGTGTGCCACTTTTTAAGTGACCAGGGTCATTGACAGTGTCAGTATTTGGAGTGGATACCACATTGGTGCCGAAACACCAATGGTAGTCATCGATGAAAACCTGAACCATATCAAATAAAGGAATAATCTGGGAACCACTTGACTATCATTTGTTAGGGGGCACCTTAGGAACAATTTTAGGTTGCACGATGACATTGCCGGTTCACACAGAGCACGTTTAATAGGAAAAAACTTACAGAACCAAGGGAATGAGTAGCTACCTTGGTCATCAAAATCGCCATAATTGAACCACATAGACAATATGTCGGTAGGTCATTACTCGCCGTATCAACGGCCTGCATGTCCTACAACAAAACTGAGACAAATTGGACAAGTTTTAACCGTTGTCTGGAATTTTATTTCAGATGAAACTCTAAAAACCTATCATAAGGAATACCTGGCGGCTTGAAACCTCTGGTAGCAGCAAGATGAGGTCAATCGTAAAAGCGACTGTTGCTGTGACTAGACACTGACATGGGGGGCCTTTGTGGGGCGTGTAACTCTTTTAAAGACAATAATGAGGAAAATATGGAGATCCAAAATATCGCTTTCAATGGTTGTCGTATGACTTAAAATAGGCAATGTATTTTTGTATGCTTCACTGGCGAATTATCAAAAGTTATTAAAACACGATTTTAATCAATATTTCCATTTATCAGTCAGCAAAATAGGAAAATAAATTGATGAATTATGATTTGGAAAAAATATTCCATATTAAATGTCAAGTCTGTATTTGAAAAATAATGGCATTGCATACGTAGCTTAGTTCATGGGGCTTACTTTGAAACCGGTTTTGTTACTCTAACCCACTCCTAGTTGGCTCTACAAGGCCAAAAGTGTATAACTGGGCCAACTAGCCCTGGTCTCCCCTATATAAGGTAAAAACTAAGACAAATCGATAGCAAGTTAAACGCCCTGTATAGTCCTTTTTATAAAAATTTCGTCAAATTTGTTTAAAATAACCGCGTCTAAACGGAATTCCGGATGCAATGGCACCTGCATTCATAGTAAAATATAATAAATATAAATATTTGATGACTGTTGACCTGTAATTGATAATGAGACAAGTACCTAAGTATTCAGACAGTTTTTAAGAAGTTGTGATCAGATTTGCCATATGTTCTTGCAGACTGACATTAGAACTATTTTTCTTGTGCATTTATCAGCACACATGTACAAAAAACAACATACTGCGGTGTCAGGCCCCTAGCAGACGACAACGATTGGTCACATGATTCCACAATCCCAGTAATGGCAGTATTGCTATGTTAGTTCTTTTATTAAAATAGGTAAATGGCTTATTCTTTTTAAATTGTTTTATCCCTCTTAAGAGCTTGTCCACGAGAGAACCAGCCCAGGGTGGCAAGGTGGGGGTCAGCGGATTTCAACCAAATTTGTTGTATGGAGACATATTGGGATGTTATTGATGGTTTAGGAAGGAATCCCAAAAATATCCTTTCTTAGGAGAATTACAGCCTATTATAGGTCGTGGCTTATGTAGCCCCTTCGAGACTCCATTTTTACCTTGGAAAAATAATGATATATTCTGTGTAAATTAAACAAAAATGGAGAAAACTAAAAAAATATTAGACCTTACAAACATTGAAAACAATTATTTGGCTTGCCACAGATATATGTAGAATTCAGATAAGACCCTGGTTGGGGGAGCCACACCCATTTATAACACCCCTCCCCCCAAAGTCCAATTTTGACACTGCCATCTTTAATTGCATATATCTCCATCTTCACAGGGTTTACAGCTTTAAAACTGCATGAATATTTTAGGCAGATATGGATCACTCCAAATCAAGTTTCAAAATTTACTGCTGTATTAAAACAGTTACTGAAAAATACCCCCAAAGTTGGCCATTTTTAAGGCAAAAAATCGTGGTGAATTCATTCAAGTCTATGTAGACAATGGGTTTGATTAATTTATTATTTACCATTTTGCTCTACAATGATGTTACTAAATTAATAGGGCTGGTAAGCATGGAAAGAGGATGTGTACTAATGAATATCAGGTCAGTGGGTCATAGGTCAAGGTCACTGGACTTCATTTTTGTAAATTGTAATATGGACTTTTTAATTTCTAAGGAGAAAAAGTTTAGAGGAAATAAATCTTAGATTCTATTACTTTGGATAGGCACTGGCAATTAACTTAAGAGTTCACATGATATCATCAATCTGGTGAATACAAATTAAAATCATAGAATTTCTTTTTTGTCCAATATTTATCATAGATTTATCATAGCAGATCAGAATATGCCATAGTATTTATGAAAGCAAAGCCAGAAGGGATCCTTTTAATTTTCAAGAGTTTTTTTTTTCATCCACACTATTTATAAGCATACAGTAACTAAAAAATTATTCAAATTAGTTTATTGTAGTCTCAGATGAATAATTACAAAAAAATAGCACAAAATATATCCTGGTGTTATGAAACATCTTTGCAGTTTTATATCAAACATTACAGCTCATAACATTTAAGTTTTTTATACATTCAAAAATAACTACTGATTTGTCCTTCCTGAATATTCTGTAACCCTCCTTACTGACTTTTCATTCTCATCTTCATGCTCACAAATGCTAGGTCTCGATCTCCTGTTTCTTGTGCCTTTCTAAACTCCTTCAGTAAAAACTCCTTTACTTTATTTGAATATATATAGTTTCAAAGGTTTAGATGACTTTACAGCTCAACCATTGTGTAACTCAGTGAGATATTCAACAGGTTGTGAGTTTTCTCAGAGCTGATGTGCTTGTTTTTCTTTAGTCAGATTGTTGGCCCACTAGACTTTTATTTGATCAAAAGCTGTTTTTTTTGGCACATTTCATAACTGTGGTCTCAAAAAAAAAAAAAATAATAATAATAAAAAAAATAAATAAATAAAAAAATAAATAAGGACCTGTTAATTACTCTTGATAGCAAAAGACTTCAGGGACAAGAAAACATTTCTTTGTTTGTGATCTTGCTCGGTATAGACCCAGTTGGCACAGTGGCCTCAGGAAAACACAAATTAACTTTAACATCAGTAGCACTCATATTAAAACTGCTCAAGGAAGAGAGACATTTTCTCGTGTTGTAGAAATCAAGAAAGCCAAATTGTTGTAATTGGACAATCCAGTCCATGCAGGTTTGGAAGATGTCCGTCTAGCTGGATGTAGAAAAATGGCAGCAAAAGAGCACCCCTTCACTCCATCTGCAGGAACTAGGGCCTCATGCATCTCCTCAGCATTTGTTATATTGTGGCTTTCATTTACATACATGCCTTTCTACATCATCAGTCATTTCCACACTAGTTGGTTGGTCAGTGACATTTTCAGTTTCTGCAAGGCTTTGAACTCTTTTGCTGACCGTAAGATCACTGTGTATCAAATAACACTTCTCAAATATGCCTGAAATATAAATATAGCTTACTACAGACACATGAAAACACTTATCTCAAAGTTAATTGATACATTGATAAAACATAATTTATTATCCCATTTGTCCATGTTTAATAAGACATGGTTTCGAATATAAATTATGATGAGCCTAGCAATTTTGCCAAGACCAGCCCTAGCTTCAATCTAATTTCAATTGTTACCCTTAAATTTATTTTACCCAAATACCCTTAAACCTACATAAATACCCACACAAATATAGCTTAAAAGATAGAATTATCACAGGTCCTTAGGCTGCAATTTCATTACTAGTATTTGAAAGGGTGCATTTTTCTTTTAAAAAAAGGACCGTTTACACTAAAAAACTGCACCTAGATCATTTTCCTGAGTTAACTTTTTTCTATGGCTTTGGGTCTGTATTAAAATATAAACAAACCCGTTGCTTACCTGAACCAAGTGGCACCAGTAAATGGCTTTTTGTCTCCACTGACATCTGCGAGTTAATCCCATGACATATTTCGTTATAGGCTCGTTTTTTCCTGTGTTGATGGTTTCCAGCACAAACCAAGCCCATATCTCTGTGCTGGTTACATGGTGTAATCCATTCATTCTCCCAAATATACTTGAAAATGTCCAATTGCGGTCATCGGAGACAAAATAATCCACATCTGACAAGAACCAGTTTGCTTTCATAACTCACGCTATTTTGCTTCACGTAAAAAGATGAATGCTGATATCTCTGTTGCAATTTTTCAATACACTACATGTTTTTCATAACTGTAGGCAGAGTATAAACCACATGATATATGACTTCCTTGAGAAAGATGTGCAAAGAAACAGTCTGCGATTTCCGCCATGTTGGATAATGACGTTGTGTTGTTCTGACGTAAGTGCATTAGTTTCACATGATTTTAAAATGTGTTAGATGCTTGTTTTAACCAGAAAAAAAAATAAATTAAATAGGTTAAATGAAACTAAAAAGATCAAATTACAGTGTTTTAGACCATTTGTTGATTTGAAAGAGATAGCTGAAGTTGAGTGCACCGATATATGTGTCTGGATATAATATGAAAAATTAAGAAATTAGGTCATGTTCTATCTGTTACAACGGGCAAGTTGTAGAACAGCAGTAGGTTTTGATATCATGTATAAATAGATTTATGAGTTATCTGTTAGTCCTGAGCACACTTTACCCCAAATACCTGTGAAGATGAAGATATTGTCAAAAATAGAAGGGGGGTATTCAAAGCATGTGGTTCGTAGCCCTAAGAAAAACGTTTGGTTTGTTACCATGGAAACAAAGAGTGTGAAAAAAGTTTATATCATTTTAATCCCCTATCTTTAGGGGATTAATACATCACACCAAACTAAATCATTTAGTGACACCTGTATAAACTGTAAGGCTAATCAATATAACCCTGTTTTTCAGACGAATTTTTGGTTGATAACCCCCCCCCCCCCCCCCCCCCCAAATTGTCACTGGCCATATCTCTGTAAGTAGGGATTTGTTTCAGGAAATATTGCAGCCTCAGATATTGTTCATATAAATGTTCAAACCCACCAAATATGGTGTAAATCACCCCCACCTTGCCGCATTTTCTACATTTGGTCTGGTTTTCTCGTGGACACACACTTAACTGCAGCGATTGCAACGCACTACCTTTTTTAGATACATGTAAATTAATTTTGCATGTTACGGTTCTTTTATTTCGCATGGTTTCAGGTCTGACCCCCAGTAATAAATAAGCAACGTATGTCAATTTACGCTGGGTAAAGCAGGAAAAAATCAGGCAGTTACTGGACACACAAATTAACATTATGTCAAAACTTAACTGACTAAATATACATATAAATAAATACGATGTTAATGATAATAATTCTGAAAGCCCAGTTTTGTAAACGTTCTTTACAATATAAGAATGTGTCAAAATGTGTTTGTTGAGTCTGTTCCAATCAGCCACTGTGCTCTCTACTAGACGTCAGCTGGGAGATATAATAATATAATTTTGACCTGAATTTTCGCAGTATGGAAAAGTGCAGAAGAATAAACAGAGAAATATTTATATGATTTCCAATGAAGAAAATGTTTCCAGTGATGTAGAACCACTCCACCGCTCTGATCCACCTCGCTTAGATATGGCAATTAAGTTGTAAAGCTTGCAATGGTATTTTTGTTTTGAAAAGAATCAAATGAAAAATTGGTATTTTTGTTTTGAAAAAAAAAAAAAATAAATAAATAAATAAATCGAACATTACACCTGACACATATTACGAGCCTCAATTATCAGAATCAGTAATTATAAGAATTCTAATTCGAATTTTTATTTCACATTAGCATTCATCTGTGAGGGGCTATATCCGCGGTTATTCTCCATTACCCATGCACTTGCTTTCATGGACATTTAAAACATGAATACACTGACATCGTTTTTCCCACTGTATGTAAGTATCAATGATATTTTCACAGATCTATCTTTGTCATATTTCGTTGTATTTCATCGGACACGCAATATGCAAGTTTTCAGGGTGGGGTGAACATTTAGAAAAAATACTGACAGACAGAGTATCGACAAGTTTTTTATTAAATTTAAGTTGAACACTTCCACTTCCATTAACTATTAGAGTATGCATTTCGATTGTATAAAGTGACAGGAACAAAAAAAAAAAAAAAAAACTCCCCAAGCTTCCTGATAATTCCCCAGACACCGTCTCCTACGCCATAGTACATGTATAACATTTGTCAGAGGCCTTCCTTCGACAACAGCTAGAACAGTCTCTCCCAATGAGGGCAACATCCTCTTTCTGGTTTCCACCGTGGCAGACGCCATATGAGGCGCTATGATGATATTTGGCAGTGTAATCAGGGGCGTAACCAGACTTTTAAAAATTGTACGCACAGATTTTTAAAATACCCAGCATGTACAGCAAAATGTAGACTAACGCAACAGATAAAGGACAGCGTAATCACAGCATATGTACCACACATCGTAGCTTAATTTCCATTAATAATAAAATCATCATTTAAGTCAAAAATATTCTCGCGATTTAATAAAGTTTCAATATTTTTATTTACCCAGAACGGTATATTCATTTAAAAGGAGGCTAACTTCGCATCAGCGGACCTCCCCTCCCCTCTTCGAATAATCCTGGATCCTCCTCTGAGTTGAACTTATATACGGTTTCATCCAGCTTTCATGCGGGTGCATGGCTCCCAAAAACAACCTATTATATGACACAATAGAGCTCTGATACATCTCAGATTCATTATTTGTTTGTGAAAATTGCCCATGTCATCCTGTTAGTTTGGAGGGCTAAGCTGGATCAAGCCATTAATAATAGTGCTGGTTTTTTACTCAACGCGGTCAAGAATCACTTTGATATCGCCAGAACTGGGTGAAAAAATTGCGGGTGCGTTCGTTGACGAAGATTTGGAGTATTTTGAAGAAATCCCTTTAAAACCCCGGTTTTTCGTTTGTAATGGATAACAAACATTTGATAGAATTATATGCTTCTTAAGTGATGGCTTGTGTACACCAGTTTAGGAAAAATAACTGTTATCTTATGTGTGAATATGACGAACTGTTAAGTTATCGAATATCTTATCAATGTTTTTAATTTTTACTCATTGTGACAATATTTTAATGATTCTATTATTTACACTAATTAAAATTTTGTATTAGATTCAATGTCTGTTTTATTTTATTTCTATCATGCTGAGTTGGTATTAAGATAGATGAATAACTGAGATCACAGGCATTTTTCCTACACTAGTTGCTTTACCTGATTTTTCGACACCTGATATACTATGGCAATTATTTTGTTGATGTGGTGCTTGAGTTCACATCCACAACCGCTATCAATGTATTGTTTAACTGCAAATGCCTTACTTTTGGTGTTTCAAAACTAAAATAATATGACAAATTTAAGTATACTGATTACCAATAAATGTTATCATAAGCTACAGCTAGCAGAGCTCAAGAATATTTTTATCACTTGTCACAGGTTGTGATAGTGCTCATTGCCACACATTTTTTTATGATGCTAGGTGCTTATTACAATAATTGCAGATCAAGGAATGGCAAGATGGTTGTTCTTGGTCTCGTTCAAGATGAAAAAGCCTAGAAAAAATAGTTTTGATTAGTATTACTTAAAAAATAAACTTTTCAAACACACACACACACATACACACCCTAAAGTCTATAAAATAATAAATCACAACCTCTGTTATAGGGAAACTGGTAGCTGTAGATTAAGTATCAAGGTGCTTGATAGCTTGACTGAAATTAAGACTCCGTTCACATGAAAAATCTATTTTCTAAAAATCTATTTTCTATTCGCGGTATCTTGTGATCACCCCGAGCGCAGCCGAGAATTAATTAAATCTTTGGAAGTAACTGACTCGTGCTGCCAGTAATTACGCCGCGGGGTATTTAGGGCACAGACCGTGATCACAAGATACCGCGAATAGAAAATAGATTTTTAGAAAATAGACTTGTCATGTGAACGGGGCCTAAGCCTAAAATCACCTCTTGTGCACTTTAGTTTAATGCCAGCGGTGGTTAGGAAACAGAACCTTGTACTTCATCAAGTTGCTGCTGGACACAACAATCATTTTGACTGTTCAATAATGGCTACATCTTTCAGCAAAACTAAAGGCCTTTCATCTGCATTCCATTTTCCAGTTACTTGCATTTATCATAACCGACCACATACTTCATTTTACATGTACTGTAGATAGGCTATATAAAATTATCATAACTGACTAACAGACAAGGGGTCCGGATGTTCAGTTACTTGCTTTGCTTTCCCCCTGTTCTTATGGGGTACAGTATGTGGATTCCTTACATTTCTTCTAATATGACTAATTTAATTCCCTATATCTATTGTAATAACTAACAATTATCACAACTGCGCTGCACGAAAATGCAGTAGTAACGAAGTAGCAAAGAAGCATTAACGCAGTAGTGGTGAGGAGCATATTGTGGAATCCTGCATAAATTCCACATTGTGTAGTCACAGTTAATCAACATGTTTTTATCTAATTTGCGTCCGTCCTGTATACATGAATATTATTTTTTGTAGAGGCCCATAGGTAGGCCTATGCCTGAGACAGATGCATATCACCTGTTAATACTGCACAACTATTAGTATGTAAATAAGTAGCAGCCACATGTACGCATAGATTCCCTGTAGATAATATGTATATAATTTGAATGCTTGTACATGTACCAATAAAGACACTTTTTTGATCTGAGACCGAAGATGTGAGGTTGTACTGTTATGCTTCTCTGTGCACGTAAAGTGAAAGACTGAGTCGAATCTGGAGTCATGTCGGAGCCCATAGATTAGTTAATTCGTTAATGGAAATTGATACACTGAAATTCAGTACAATTATTTATTAAAGTGAAAGTCATTTTAGACGGTTCACAACAATATGTGCAATAGAAATGCAGTATAGCCTACTGCAATTCTACTTTACTCCAAAAAAGTACATAGGTTTGTACAGAGAGGAGCATTAATGCAGTAGATTAGCAGCATGATAGAAGAATGTTTCAAATATGCTAATTAGCTCCCAAATCGAAGCAGATTTTAGGCATGTTTGCAGTATGATTGCAGTAGTCTACTGTGCTGGAGTATCTACTGCGTTTTCGTGCGTCATGACCATATACTTCTTCTAAGAGAGGCTGATAACATTTATCATATTTATTATTACTGCCTAACAGACATGGCAGGGAAGTGTCTCCCTTTACCTGTGACATGCTAGCTGCATAGGTTAGGCTGAAAAGGTGTTTCCGGATCACCAGTATTCCAGGTGGATAACATCAGGTAAAAAGATGATAACTCAGATTTAGGCCAGTAGTCAGCAATTTCAGAAGGGGGGTTCTTTTTCTGAAAAAGTTGACCTTTTTTCATGAAAACTTCATGTAACTAGATCAAATTTTACCCAGAGTGGACCTTTTCCCAGCAAAAGCGGAGGTTCTTTCAAACTCCCCGACCCCCCCTTGCTACGGGCCTGAGATTATTGTGAAAAACTGAGCTAACAAGCTGACACAAACAGGAGTGCAATTACATGTACATGGACTTTAATTTGAGTATAGTAACTCTCTAGTGGAGTCAAAATAAGTTTACTAGCTACTGGATAGTGTGAGTAAAACTAGTTTTAAATCCATTACTTAGAAATCATGCCATAAAGTTTTAATTCCGAGTATATATACCGTATGAGGAATAACGGGCCATTCCGTGGCATTTGATCCGCAGATCTTTAAAAAAAAAAAAAAAAAAAAACTCCTACTTACAAAACTTATGATTTCTGAAACCAGACACCAGAATCCAAAAAGAAATTTTTGGTTTGGATTATTAATTATAATTTTAGTGACATTTTTGTCTGGAAAACTTATAAAATAGTGTTTTGGACGGACATTTTTATTTTTGATACATTTTTCATAATAGTGATTTTTTTTAAATAATAAAGGCTAAATACATTGAATATAACTTATTTCTTACATTTAGTTAAGTGCATTAGATTCAGATATATTTGATTATAAAATAATGGATAAATTAATATCAATTTGTCCTTCCCAGATGATTTTCACATTTTCTCAGAAACTACAAAAGCTAAAAACTTATAACTTCATATTCTCCACAAGTATTTTTTTCTTAGAATTTTCTCCATTGACCATTGACAAAGATGGATTTCTGTTCTCCAATTTGACAATTATATTTATTAGGATTCCCTTTTCAACATTGTCACACTTGTCTTGAAATGAACGACAAAAAATGTAATTGATATTTTTTTTCAAACCTGTTTGGAAAAAGCAAATCCACAACAGCATTTTTACTTGTTATTTTCTTATGACAAATTTGAAGAGACCATAATTATTTTTTAAAAGAGAAGCAAAGAAACAATGTAATATATACAATCACTCTTAAGAACCATTAAAAAACTCAAATTTATTAGACCTATCAATACCTCGATTTATCTTCTTGGTCCCACTTGAGTGCTGCTACTACTGCCAATACTATTCGCGTCGTCTGCACCGTCAGACTGCAAAATAATAAAAATGAAATGAAAATATGCGTCGTTTCTCAAATAATGACCAGCCGAATGTTACATGTATTACTTAATAGGAAGATAATATATGTATAGGTCTAAAGATATTTTCAAGTGCGAGGAATCGATCGACACGATGGAGTTACTTTCTACCCCTCGCCGTTCACAAAGACAACCCGACCAAAACACACGCTGCATGCATTTTCAAAAAGTAACTGTGATCTAAAATTACATTAATGTCAAATACACGACGAGGGGATAAAAATACGGCACTTACTTCTCTGACAGTCTCCCTCCGTCGTCACCTATGTGCTGACTGAACACTGATGTGGTCGTGAGCGGGGGGAGATCTAGGTCGTGAAGTATTTCCGGCTCTGCTCCGAAATCATGAAGAGTAGTTTTCATTTTCTACTTTATTTTATTCTAGTTGTTTTAGCAGAACTTTTTTGACCTAGACTGATTAAGATAATCATAAATTATCTCCTAAAACACAAATCTGATCAATTTTTTACATAAAACCTGTCCCTATACATTAATCTATCGACTGAGTTGTACTTTATAATTACAAAATAAAAAACTTTTAAGGAAAAAACCCCTGAACTGACTTCGAATGCAGGAACGGAGACATTGACCATTGGTTAGTACAGTAAAATTGTCGTTTAACCTAGGGAAATCCATTGTTTGGCCAAAATGAACGGTTGTTATGCCTTTAAAATTAAAATTTATACACTGTACATCAAACAACAAAAAGAGACCCCAGGTAGCACGCTTCACCTTCCTAACCCATATACACATTCTGTACCCCTACCCCACCCCACACACAATCAAACAATTCTCATAAATGTGAGTAACCTTTTTTTTTTTTTTTTTTGAAAAATGACACTAGATTTTAGTAGACAGAATTGGTATATATTTATTATAATCAAATAAAAAAATTTACTCAACCCTACTGCAGTACGAAATGAGACACCCAAGGGACTTTTTAAAAATCTCTCCCCGGATAGTATATTAAATCGTATACAATGCTGGGCGGTCAATTTGGCCTCCCCGCAAGACGGAGAGAGACCGTAATAAAGAGCATAGCTACCACGTTCAGGGCCACGGCTCGGCCTCATCGCACGTCGAGGAAGGACCGTACCACCCTGAATACCCTGCCCAGTGAAACAGTGACGCAGTTAAGGCTGCCTGTGCGACGTAGACGTGGAATCAGCGGGCGTCTTGGTCTCCCCATACGGCCGAGAGAAACTGTAATATACTGCACAGCTTTCGCCGTGAAAGCTACCTGTACGCCGTAGGCACTGTTCAGCGATTGTCTCTGTTTCAGTGCACGGCGAAGGGGACCTTACATCCTGCCCGGTGTGGCAGGAGTGCACGTCCTAGTAACGCAAGTCCGCCCGGACACTAAGTCCTGGGAATGCATGTCCTAATGCATGCATTGCTAGGAATGGAATTCCTAGGACATACGTTACTAGGATTCAATGCCCGTAGGACAAAGGCTCCCAAGTAATGTAAGTCTACGTGTAGTAATGCACGTCCTAATGGGACGTGCGTTCCTGACATTTTAGTAACGCATGTCCTATATATATATAGTTTACACCAAGAAATGACATGAATAAATAGATATAGAGACATACTAGTTTTAAAGATATAATAAACGTTTGCTTGATTCAATTTATATGACATTTAATTTTTATATTTTACAATGTTTTTCGATAGGCAGTTTATATGCATATCAATGAAAAAACAAAAACAATTTATTTATTTTATGTGTATTCTTCATCTAGTAAACGCACATTTTGACGTGTTAACGCATATTTTTGGCGTACTCCTCCCTCAGTGCACAATATGAATGAGCCTGGTTTGCCCGATATTTTTTTAACAAAATAATTCATCCAAAGGCATCCCTTATTTTCATCCTGTGAGGTATATGTACAGTGTATATTATTTCATGTCCTTTTCTACTGGGGTGTACCTTTTGTGTTTTGTGTCAAAATTCTTATTTTCTCTCCCTCTCTCTCTTTTTCAAAAGCTTATACCTAAGATAAAAATCACTTTACACAAAACGCGGGGTCTCCGTTCTTAGATTTAGTTTTCGGTTTACACTCGCTGAATTTGAAAAATAACCTCAAACTCGATGGAAATTTGCTCTTGGAAAGTATGGGCTGAGATTTAAGACAAATCATGACAGTTTAGAAATTGGCAATTGCAATATATGTATATAATGTTCTGTAACAACCCTTTGCTATTTTGGTGCTTTGACACTTAAAAGACAAAACAAAGAAGTTGTAAATGTAATGAGCACGGAATTTTGAACACATATTAGACATTAAAAACACCATTAAACATTTTGCTTCAAGTAATAAATAGGGGTAAGAGGGGGGGTTAAGTCAAAGGCAGGTCTCGAACCCATAGATGCAACAGAACGATTGATGATATCTTACCTTGAGGTCTTGCACGCTAACCACTACACAGACGAGCTGAAATTGCAAACCCCGTATACATTTCATATAAGCTACATTTATAGCTTTGTCATTTAACAGTATTATTGCCTAAGGATAGGACTTTCAAATGGCCGGACTTTTATTACTGTCATAGGAATAAAACAGGAATAAAAGTCCGACAGTAATACAAGTCCTACCTACTCTAATTATGAGCCAGGAACCTAAGTCCCTGTAGGACTACTATTCCCAAGTAATGTTAGTTTTAAGGACAACCATTACCAGGAACTGGGGGACTTGGATTACTGTTACACCGGTTTTTGCAGTGAGTGTTACCTGGTCACGGTGCACGCTAAACTAATTAGTTATAATCGTCGGTTGCCTCTCCCTCCGCCCACTCCTGTTTCTCATTGCAAAAACGATTCTGGTGTCTAAGAATCGTTTTTCAAAAAACGACATTGGTTTCTGGTCATTAGTGATTTTTTTAAAAAATATTTCAATTAAATTGAAAATTATACTTCAAACTACCAAGGGGCCTCTCCCCTTCCCCTCCTCATCCTCACCCCACCTAAACACCTTTCCCGACTTCCGCTGCGCAGGCGGCCTGTGACTGGTAGAGGCGGTCAACTTGGCCCTGCAACACGCCGAGGAAACACCGTAACACCCTGAAAACCCTCCCCGGCTTACACGGACAAGCTTAAGGCTTCTTGTGTTCCGCAGATGTGGATCAGCAGACCTATCGGCCTCAGCGCTCGGCGAAGAGAGACGTACCGAAACACTCTCTGCAAAAATGATTCTGGTTTCAGTGTAGTTACCCACACAAAAATGCAGTAGTATCGAAGTAGCAAAGAAGCATTAGTGCAGTAATGGTGTGGAGCATATTTGCAGTAGAAATGCAGTATAGCCTACTGCAGTTCTACTTCAAAATTTACATAGGGTTGTACAGAGGAGGAGCATTAATGCAGTAGATTAGCAGCATGATAGAAGCATGTTTCAAATATGCTAATTAGCTCCCACATCGAAGCAAATTTTAGGCATGTTTGCAGTATGATTGCAATAGTCTACTGCGCTGGAGTATATGTTTGCAGTATGATTGCAGTAGTCTACTGCGCTGGAGTATCTACTGCGTTTTCGTGCAGGTAAAGGTACATGTAACACACTTGGCTACACATGGAGTGACACGTCAGATTCGGATTTATAATTGTGTGAGAGAAAATAAATATTTTGTAGAAAATTTACTCGCCAAAAAGTAATATCCCATATTATGTAGGCCTATTAGCCCTGCAGACAGTAACTTCAGCGCCCCACGATAACTGCTTTTTTGTTGGTAAAATACAATTTGTGATATTTTTATGTGCTGTCTACAATATAGTTCTTGTGGAATGTTGAATTACATACGAACAGCTGTTATTGTTTTTAACTTACTTGAAATCAAATTTTTATTTTTAACGACCGCTTGATATAGAGAGACATCTATCGAATATCTTGCTCGGGGATTACCAAGCCTATATTTAGAACATCAAGAAGTCAGGAAGAATGAATTATTGCCAGCAAAAAGTAAGGGTAATCCGGTCACCGATGTAGTTAGGATGGCTCAAGGCATGCTACAGGTATGAAATGTTAACCTTTTGAACGGAAGTGGTTTGAATAATCATTAAGTTCAGTTTAACTCAACAGTACCCAACTGCTATCTTCTTAAGTGGGTTGTCTTCACTAGGTAGGTGGCCACTTAAAGGACAATAGTCACATAAAAATCCATTTCTCGAATTCTGAAGATCCAACACTTTATATATACACTACAGTTATGTTTTAATCGATCCCCGCCATTTAAAAATTATAAAAACAATCTATTAGCAGACAAAAAGCGTTTAGTGAACCTCACTTCAATATGCATAAATGAAGCAACAGATCTGGGTCATATGGTACTGTGACGACAATGAGGACAAAAGTCTACATATAGTTATTAGACTCAACTGAGCTGCAAGTGCATCCAGACAGAAAAATATATTTGTTGTGGGTACGCAGACATGTGATAAGTTTTTGTGTGAACGGTCCAGTATGGTCTGAGTAGTGTTAATATCATGTGACTGGTCACTTGAGTAGTATTATCAAATAGAAGGTGATGAGGAAAAGTAGATTTGAGAGTTACAGTGGTCGGAATAATTTTGTTTCCGTTGTACACCGGTGTAACATCGTTCGAAATGTTTTAATCCCTATCTTGTGAATAGAAGGGGGCGGACAAACAATGGAGGACCGTATAAATCCCTTCAAAATTCGAACGCACAAACACAATAGCTTAGGTGGAATAACACAATACTTAATACGAGTGAACCCCATGACGCCGGTTTCTGTGGCCCAGCGCGAGCGTGACAATCCGCTGTAACTAGGTGTAATTAACAGCAGGATACATCAGCCAGAAGGTCCCTATTGTTTGTTGCGGCGATAGGATTATAGCTTGAAGAGGCTAAACCCATGCTAAGGCGTGCCACGCGAAGCGAACTTTTTTTTAAACAACGTTTATTCAAAAGAATGAAGTGGAGGCAAGGCGCTGGAAGCATTATATGCTCTCCACAAAATTAAATTAAATAAGTAAATAAATAAATAAAACAAATGGATAGGTATATACATATATACAACAGAGTAAATGTAAAACTTCATATATATATCAGGAGCACAAGTTAAGTACAGAAAGAAAGAAGAGGAAAAGAGATAATACCTATTAAGTGATAACAAAGTTTACGAGAAGAAAATTTGCAACAGTGTCGAAGATAATTTCATTTTGGGTGGGTGATAAGGATTTATGACCGTAGAGAAATAACGACAGCTTTTCTTTTTGTGTTTTGAAAGAGGTCTTGCTTGCATGTAGAGTTTCATTTATTTTTTGGTAAAGGGGAGGGTACTTTGAATTGAGTAAAGGGCATCTGAAGAAAAAGTGAAGAGGGGTTTCAAGGGCACCACAGATGCAGTGTGGTGTATCAATAGTAGTCCAGTTATGCCTAAACAATTCTGCTCTAAATAAACAACCGACCCTCGCTCTGTTAAGAATTTTTTCATGATTTCTGTTCAAGTTTAGTGTTGTTGTTGAAAGCGACCCAGCAGTGAGGTGTTTTTTTATCGAGTTCTTGAAAGATGAGATTGAAGGTAAAGATTTAGTGGAGGAGGAGAGTTGATCCCATGAAGACATCAGAAAATAGTTAACTGAGGTACGGGGGTATTTAGGAGGAAGTTTAAAGTCTCTTTTGTTATTTTCTCGGGTTATGATTGGAAAAGGGTTTCTGAATGGGCGGAATATATCAGAAACATAGGAGGGGACCAAATTCGCCATGACTGAAAACATAATTTTTTGAGCATGCATTTTTCTTCTATCAAATAGAGAAATCCAATTTAGTTGTTCAAATATTTTGGAGGTACAAGAGCTAGGTAAGGCTCCCAGTACTATTTTGCCGGCTTGGTATTGAAGAGATGATAGTTTCGATAATTTCTTCTGGAGTGAGTTATGATAGAAGATGTCACAGTAATCAAATTGTGATTGGATAAAGGCATTATATATAACATTTAAATGTTTGGACCTAACTTTGCAGTATAGAGGTTTTAGTGCATTTACGGCCCGTTGAACTGTCCTTTAGTTCACTAGTTTGGCACGCGCAGCTGGTTTTTACTGTTGCTAACAAACTGCTAGTTAAATTTGTTATCAGTTATTTCATCCTATATGAAATTTCCGCAGTCAAAAATTGAACTAATTATTGTTTGTTTGGTTGAAATGCATGAGCGTCAGCATCAATCTGTCTCAAAAAATTCCAATTGCATTAATTTATAAATGTATAATTTATTTATGTACTTACGTTTTAATTTGAAATATCTGCATTCAAGCGTTCAAGTACATGTACCTCTCTCTTTTGGGTCCTTGGGGAAAGCATAAAATGAAAAAAGTCGATCTCGCTTCGTATTGTTGAAACAAACAGGCACAAAGCACATAGAACCGCCAAGAGGCATTTTATTTCTGTGTACAGAAAAGGCGGCAATGCAAGATAGGTCCCACTTTTCCCACAATGCATTGCGCTCAATATCGAAAACGAGACGAATTATGCAAGTCGTATATAAGCTTACAAATTTGCAAAAAAAAAAAAAAAAAAAAAAATTGCGTATTGACGCAAAATTTGAGTTTCAAATTAAAAA